>CM069597.1:46435400-46481890 GCA_035771175.1 Paratinospora sagittata
AATGTGGTTAACTTGGACCTTTAAGAAATAAGAAAACCCTTTTTTGTTTGTTTCTCTCATCATGGAGCTTCCCCCATCTCATGCATATCTATATCTGTTTCTTGTATTTTTGCAGGGTGAAGAGCCTAATGACAGAAAAATTGGAAAACTCTGTGAATATGCAGCAAAAAACCCACTCCGTATCCCAAAGGTACCACTGTTTCAGTTTCATGTGAAAGTCATTGAAACCATGGTCTCTTCTACATGTTTGGTGACAGAATTTATGCAAAATCTTGAAACCATGATGTTATCTTAAATCTGCTTTTATATGGTACTTGAGAAAAACTGATCCATATAGTTGGGAAACGGTTTTGTTTAGCTGAGTATATGGTAATTGAGAAAATCAAATAGTCACTTGGTTTCGTTGAAGCATAAGTCACAATCTGATCAAGAAGTGATTGAAATTCTTGACCTCAAAAATCTCTGTCTTGTCATCTCGAATTTGGAATTTAAATTAAATCTCCTCGAGCCAATTACTCTTCTTCGGTGTTCATCTCTTTACCCCAGTCATGTAACTGAGGTTTTGAACATTAGACTGCTGGCTGTATCATCTAACTGAATGTCATATTTCTTATGAATGTTGATTTGATTGATAATAAATTCAAAGAATGTTGGTTGAAGTATTCTATTATTGGTTTTATCTTTTCTATTCCAAGTTTAACGTTAGGTTTGGTCTCCATTATCCTCAAGATTTTTCACATATTTTTGGTGGAGAAATCTAGCAGAGCTCAAACCTGAAACAAATTGGAACTCCTATGAGTAACAGTCTAGAACAAAGGTTTGAAGTTGGAAACTTGGGGATAGGGTGGATCAAACACCCCATTGTAGACCTAGGACAGAAATCTAGATCACTCTTGGTTCTCATGGACCAAAATCTGTTCAACATGGATATGACAAGTCCCTCCCTGTTACGAGACTATTCCAACATTCCTCACTTACCAATTAGATCACTCCACTGCAAAACTGAAGGAGAACCTTCATGGTCTAAAATACTTAAGTTCCTTCGTTCTTTGCAATTGGAGTTTAATATAACAGTCCTATTGCTCCTTCTGAATCTGACAACCCCATTGCATGAAGGCATGGAGCATAGGTTATCTTGAGCTCATCCAAAACACCCACTCCAATCAAGTGAACAAAAATCAACGATAGTTTCAACATTCTGAATTTTCTCTAAGTCATATTTAGGAACTCTTCACAAGTGAATGCACCTCTAGAATGTAATGATAGGACCCACTTATAACTATGATGTGACCGTTATTTGGAGTCAAACCCAAGCTCTATCTTATACTCTTCTAAATCCCTGCACGTTTAAGACAGGTCATGTTTTAACCTTGGTTTGATGCTCTTCTCAGTTCTCATAAAGAAACTCTTTTGGATCTTTAGCTTTTACTTGTCAGTGAAGCATGAGGAGAAACACCCAGTAGATGGAATCAAAGACATTGTGGATGCTACTGGTTAACTGCTATCTATAGTTGAAATTGACTTTATTTACATTCTCTTCTTATTTTTACCTATTAGTTGTGATGTTTACTTTTGAAGTGGTTTATAGATGTGTAAACTCAGACACCTATTGTTGATTTTTTTAATTATTGACTTCCTTGATCCTTATTGATTGAAGTTTTTGACTTGATAATCAGATTGCAAACTCCCTTGAGCAAAGGTGTTACAAGGAATTGAGAAATGAGCGGTTTCAATTGGTGAAAGTTGTCATGTGTATCTACAGGAAATTGTTAATTTCTTGCAAGGAGCAAATGTGAGTTGTTTCTCATTAAGCATATTCTTTGTACTTTTTTTATAATTCTATAATTTGGGATACGTGCGAGCATGCCTGTGCAATGGTTTCTTGTGCTAATAAAAGCATATTCAGTTCGTTGGATCTCTTTTTGTAGTGCCGGTTGGTTGAGGAGGGGGGGTAGGAGTGGGGGGAGGGGGCAATGAATTCTAAGCATTGGGTTTTCCATAGTTGAAATGGATAATGCTATATTGCTATGTGGCCTATATGAATTGTGGAAGGTCTAGGTGTTTCTTTTCATAGCAATTAGATAAGCTTTGGCCAAAAAAGCTCATGAGAAATCCTTTTTAAATTTGTAAGCATGGCTGTAAGACTTTTTATTCGAATGGATGAATCTTACAATTCATGATTTGATTCAAGGAAAAATGATTGGGATCCTTAACATGAATCCTAAATAGATTTAAAATATCAGTACAAACTTCTGATTTGTGGTTCAAGTCAATAATTAATACAGTTCTTACAAAAAGTGAAAAATCACTTGTAACCATTTAACCTAGTTAAAAATCTTAAAAATGAACTAAGTCTTTATGCGAATGCCAACAAGAGAAAAAAAAGTTATGAAATCAATTTATCCCACTATTTTCAGCTTAGTGAATGTGGATAGGTGATGAACAATTATGAAGTTTCTGTTTTCATTATTAATTTTAACATTTATTTGATTGCGTTGCAAATTTTAGAACATTGCATTGGCAATCCCCTTCTTTGAACAAAATCATCTTTACAATCTCTTGGTCAAACCACCAATTAGAATAAATTAACTCACTTTCTGTTTGCCTTGGTTTGAGTATTTCTCAAACAAATTCCTCTAATACATCAATAATGATATATTGTATCTTGGGCCATACTTGTGGGTTTCTCCCTATAAGTATATGCTAATTTGATCATGTGAATTTAGGTCATTGTTTGCAAGTAGCTTGTTGAGCATAATACAAATTCTGCTGGATCAAACACGACAGGATGAAATCCAGATTATTGGATGCCAGACTCTTTTTGACTTTGTAAATAATCAGGTAGGACGTGCTTACTGGTTCATTTCTACCCAGGAACTTACCTGGTAACCGCACAGAGTATTGCTTGATAAGTTGATGCCTTGTGCACGTCTCCTCCTGCTGGCTTTACTAGAATAATACTGAATTATTGAACTTTGACAGACAGATGGTACCTACATGTTCAACTTAGAAGGTCTAGTTCCAAAACTTTGTCAGCTTGCCCAAGAAATGGGGGAAGATGAGAGAGCACAACATCTTCGTTCTGCTGGACTACAAGCCCTTTCTTCAATGGTACTCTGTACTTATTGCCAACATTATTGTATTTGTATTTTTTTTGTTTTTGCCGTAAAACCGTTGAAATTCTGTATGCATATCTTCTCTCCAATAATTTTTTTTAAGTCAATTAATTAATAGGTATGAAATCGTCATTTCATTACTTTTTTTTTTAATCAAGAATATTTGAGGTCAATATGTACGTCCTTTCTTCTTTTCCAATTTTATGTTTGTGGAGAATTTGTTTGAAATAAGAGTATATTCTTCAGAACTGCTGGTTGTAGGTAAATGTAACCTTAAATTAATTTTGATACTTATTGAAGTGACGAAGATTACTGTGGTAGAAAACCCAATGGTATTCTATATTCATTCCCATAAATATCTGGAGCGACAGCTGTATGAATGTTAATCAAGTCTTTGTTGGTGAGTATATAAGGTATTATCCATGGACGTGCATATCCTCCTGAATGTGAGAATGACAACTTGTCATCATTTTTCTCAAAGTTTAATGAGGCTTATGTCCTAAGGCTCGCCTCACCTTGGGTGCCAAAAAGCTACCTTGAGGGTTAAGCCTTAATGATACCCTGTAAAGCTTACGCTTAGCTTTAGTGACTATGAACATGAGGCTTAACCTTAGTGGCTAATCTCATTTTTTTTGTTTACTCTTTTCCTTTTTCTACTTCAAAAATACTAAAATTGGTAATAGAACAACAAAAAATGCTTCTTTTTTATTTTTTATTGGTGAATGGTGGGATCTGAACCCTTGGCCTGAAATACATGGGTTCTTACATTGGAGATTACATGCACATTACTAGTTGAAATTTAATGTTAATTGTTTCTATGAGTTTAATGGTGCCTCATTAAATATAATTGGAAAGGTTAAAACCTTAAAGACTTACTAGAGATTGTAAGAATTAACAAATGGTTGGCACCTAATATCTTTGCATTTTATTTGTTAAGTTTCTACTAGTTCCCTTCTAAATAGTTAAAGTTGGACATTTGGAAATCTTGACTTGTAAAAATATGGGGGTTATAACTCAGCTCACAAAAGAAAACTACTCTGATTTCACCTTAGGACTTTTAAAACCTTGCCTTTTATAGCACATCAAACCAATGCACATTCGATTAGACCTGTTATGTTGCTACTATGATTCTCAGCTAGATATGTTGAGGACTTTCCACCACGGAGGCAAAAGAAAACCATAAGAACAAGGCAAATGATCTCAGTTTAGTATTATCATTTGACAAGGTTAGGTATGCTAAACAAGATGATGTTTTGTCTATGATCCTGTAATTATTAGGTCATCTAAAAAATAAGCCCTAGAACCATCTAATTAGTTTGAACAGCATGTGCCCATCTGCCTATAGGATGCTGCAGTTTGGACTATCATAATCCCATGGAAGTTTATGGACATATAAGAAGATGTCAGAATGATTGTCGGTGTCCAATATATTTCTTATTTATGTTACATCTTGATTTGTTTCCTTCTGTAGTTCCATGATGGTTGTGGTCTTCAACTTTTGGACTTGTATACTATGTTACCCGGACTCGAGTATGGGTGTCGGATACGGGTACATATCCAAAGTTCCGATTTGTTCATTTTCGAATTCTAGGATACGGGGACTTGGCTATTTTATATACGGTTCTTTCCTTTTTTTCTTCTTTTCACTCATTTATTGTCCGCTTTGTTCTCCCACTTAAGTGAATTTCACCTATTAGTCATTATCTTCTTTCATACTTTTTCTTTTTTCCATTGGGGAATCCACATAGTAATATTTTAAAATTCAAACTGTCGGACACATATCCCATACCTATATCGAATCCTAAAATGTCGGACACGGGTACGTCAGGCTAAAGTAAAGAGTCCGGGTAACATAGCTTGTATAGCTTTGCTATCTAAAGTATATGGATGGATGAGCAGTTTCTTTCCTTTTTTTTTTTTTCTTTTATTTCTTTTGTGCAACTGATCCTCTAATGAAATCCTATGATGGCAGCATTGACATTGCAGGACTGTGATAATAGGTCTTATTGAGCTTGGTCATTGTGTTAATCTCACTTGTGATCAACTTTCTTGAAAAATGACCCAAGGACAATAATGTTTAATGAATGTTGACGTTGTTTTTCTTATTGGTTCTTTTTCTTTTGCTTTTCAAAATGGAGTCTATCTTTTGTGATTATCCTCATTGCAGAGATTATAATGTTATTTGACACCTTTGTTCAAACTAGTTTATCTTCATGATGTCCAGGTTTGGTTTATGGGTGAATACTCTCATATTGCAGCTGAATTTGATAAAGTAAGTAAGTTCAAATTTCGTAGTTATTTCTTGCTAGAATATGTAGAATTTACTTTACTATTTTCATATTTTACTCTCTCTCTTCATTTTGTTTCTCAATCACCTTGTATGGCTTTCTCAAGTTCCAGTAATTTACAACTGATATACATATAACAGAAGATTGGTTGGTTGTTAGTGTCAGAAACCATTAGACCCTAAACCTATAGTTAATGGCTAGAGACCCAACAATGTATATCAAGCTATTGCTAGTGCAACCCTTTCTTGTTACACATGGAGGGACAAAAGGTCAAAAGAATAATAGAACCAAACCTGCAATGGGCATTATGGAAATGTCAACAAAAAGGCTTGAACTCATTTCCTCTCGTGAAGGTGGAATTTGATACCATATTAGAATCCACTGGACCTAAAAGCTATAGCTGATAGGTGGAGGCCAAATTATGTATATTAAGCCATCACTAATTAGTTAATTTACTCTATGCAAAAGACTGATATCAAGCTTTTGCTAACTACATGCTTATTTCAATTACTTTGACCACTTATCATTGTTACTTCTTGAGAGTTTGTGTGTGTATTTCAAAAGCTATAGCTGACAGGTGGAAGCCCAACAATTGTATGTTAAGCCATCATTAATTAGTTTGTTTACTTTATGCAAAAGACTGATATCAAGCTTTTGCTAACTATATGTTTTTTTCAATTACTTTGACCTCTTAACATTATTACTTGTTGAAAGTTTGAGTGTGTATTTCAAATATCTTTTATATTGTCCCTTATAAAACAACCTTTAGTTTGTCACTTCAAGGTCAACGACAGTTTTTATTTTTTATTTTGATCAGAAACATAAAGTATATATATTAGATATCAGAAGTACAAATAGCAGCCCTCAAGGGACGAGAAACCCACCAATGAGCATTACAACGTAGCCAAAATGGAATTCCAGCTTCTCATCCACTCACTAAGACTATAGCCAAGGGACAACTTACAATTACTAACCCAAGAAGAAAACAAAAAAAGATAAAGATCCCACACCCGCCCCACACCACTGTACTCCTCATGGAATAACCTTTTGTTTCTTTCAATCCATAGACTCCAAATAAGAGCAAAAAGATAACCTGCCAGTAGTTCCTAATTTAACTCTTCGTGGTTAAATTAAATTAGTTAATGAAGAATCAAGCTTGACTAGTGGAAAATTTTAGAACTTTTTCAAACTATTATAGAACTGAAAATATGGAAACTTAAAGAATAAAATGACCCAAGCAACTGAAAATGACATCTCACATAAATGGTAAAATGATCATGAAATTATAAGTATATTGAAATTTAAATATCCATAATTTGTGTTGTATATTTTCACCAATTTCAATTTACAATAGATTTTAACCAAGGATTAGCCTTAAGCTTTTATCTCTTTTGTACTAGTTACAGATGAATCGACTAAATGTATTCAAGAAGATATTCTATGGTATATATTATTTGCTGGTAATACTATTCAATGAACCTAAATTAGGTGCAATGCTAAATCAAACGTTTGGAGTTAAACTTTAGAATCTAGAGGGTTCAACGTTAGTAAGACTACTGAGAACACTAAATGTAATTTTATTAGAAGTAGAAATATGGAGGGAGAGATTGGTGAAGATTGAAAATCAAGTGATACTAAGGAGTAAAACTTTGGACGTATAGGCCCAATTACTCATCAAAAGGGAGAAATAGGAGATGATGTGAACTTTAGAATTAAAGTAGGGAGGGTTAACTAGAAGAGTGCTTTTGGAGTATTATATGATAGATGCTTTTCATTTAAGTTGAATGGAAAATATTATAAAACCATTATCAGGCCAACCACATTTTAGATTTGAACTAGTGACCTCTAGGTCACAATGGAGCAACTTTAACCGTTGTGCCAAGGCCCGCCCTTCACGTTCAGAAATAAAATGTAACAAAAATGTGACAGGTTAAGTTGGATATGTGATAAGACATTGAATGATAAAATTTGTAAATAACATATTCGAGAAATGGTAGGGCTAGCCCATTTGGAAATAAAATAAGAGAGTACAAAGAACAAATGAAGATGGTTTGGACACGTATAATGAAAACCATTGGATATGCAAGTTTGGAAGAGTGACCTTTTGACAATTAATGGTGATGATAGAGCAAGCGAAGACATTAAATAACATGGATTGAGATAATTAAGAAAAATATAACTAATTGTTGTATAACTGTTGACTTGATATAGTGAGGTACAATAAGTGGTGTCACGTAGCTGACCCTGTATAGTTGGGAAAAAGTTTTGTTGAGTTGAATATGTTCTAGATATGCAAAAAGAAGCTAAACAAGTGGTAAGTAATGCTAAACTTAAAACAAATGATGGTATATATGTAGGTAAGGTACAATGGAAGGGCAAAAGAATATACATGAACTTGCAGAAGAAAGAGAAACAAAAAAAAAGATCTAAACTAAAACAGGATGACTCGACCCCCATAGATACTTGCTATAATTCATGTCATGATGCCAATCGTAGTGGTGCCTCTAACTAATTAATATTCAGGATAGAAATTTGATGTCCCAACCAACCAAGACATCAAAGCCCTAATTACCCTTTCCTAACTTATGAACCCATTTATATCTCTAATAGTTCTACAGTGAAGCTCTATAATCAAAAGATAAATGTTATAATTATGGTGCATAGTGTTCTTGTAATAATTACATAAGTCCAAAAGTATACAATATCCAAAGTGACAAAAACATGGATTTCCAATCTTACATAGACGAATCAAATCTTTATTATAGTTGATGTAAGATCCTAAAGGGCAATACTTTTGCTCGTCTTTGGAGGAACCTGTAGGAGAAGGAAAATTGGGCGAGCTACTAAGTGAACTCATCATATAATTTTGGTAAAAGTTGAGGAGTCCTCCTTTCTTTTTAAGTTTTACACACACCTCCCTTTCCAACCTTTGTCCCACAGACAGTGAAAAAAGTCCAAGAAGTTTGGTTTTAGAGAGATTAATTTTACATAGTTTGGTGGGAGTTTTCTTTATAGTATATTAATTTGTGGTTTATTTCTTTTCTTTTTTCTACTTGCATTAATGCAAGTTTAGTTTAATGGGTTGATCCTTGTTAGTTAATTAATTGTTAAATGCACGTTTATTCACTTTTTATGGGGTTGGTAGAATAAAGTACATATTTTTTATGAGGGTCGATTAAATTAATTTTTTTTTTGATTTATCTTAAAGATCTTAGTGGGGTTAAATTAGTTTCAATTTTAATTTGTTACTATGTGTTTGTAATGTAAAAAAACTTAGACCTAGAATTTATAAATTTAGATATTTTATCGTTCATTTATACCTTAGATGAGCTATTTATCTTTTTCATCTATCTTTTGTTATCAATAATATGTCATGTTAAGTGATAAACAATAGTTTCTTGAGATCCCATAATTCCACCATTCATACTATCAGGTCCTTAGGGATGTCAGTTAGCGCTGAACAATCAAAATGACATCCTTTAGTATTAGGTATTGCTCATCAATCACCAATAAGAAAGGTGTCTTGTACCACCAATTGTTTAAAGGATACTGAAAAATGACTCACTTCCCTGTTGTTTAGCAAAACACTCCAAGCTAGGTGGATCCGTCCTTTTTGGACTCATGCTAACTATCCAACTTGAACTATGATAATTCATTTCAAAACCAACATATTTTTACCAAGATTATAAGATTTCTATAATTCTAACAAAAGACAGTTCATATATATATATGTTTGTGTATGTGTGTATGACAACATGTAACCTCATGAGGATTATAGGGATGACAAACTTATTCCATGATTCACACTAGGTCATCCATATTTTTGATATTTGTTCCATTTCTAGCCATTATTTTCAAACACTATTTCATTTCAAACCATGGCTATGGTAATTTACATATAAAACTAGAATATTTTTCAAAACATATTTCATTTTCCAAAACATTCCAAGCCATATAATAAATGCATTTCCAAGTCATGGCAAATAACATAAACAAAAACATGTACAAAATAAACCAAGTCTAGTCAATTCCATGACCATACTAAACCATACGATGCAACATATTTCATATTTAAGATGATGTGGATGAAAGGAAGTAGGGAGAACTATTACCAATGCTTTAATACCAGTAGAAGCTTACCGAAAACCCTTCAATCCTTCGAAGATTGAGTTCAAACCTTATCTAACCCTAAATTTCATCATGAATATGGAAATTAGTGTACATCCTTTGTAAAACATTCATCAGGGTTACAAAATATAGTTTGAAGTTTGCATTATCGTGTGGTCACTTGTTTCATTCCATAATGTAGGGTTAAAGAACCTTGGAATGGAGGAAATTCAATTTTGTTCACCATTGAAATGGAGAACTCTTAGAAATGTGATTAGGGCCTGAAATCAAAGGAATATTTCATAGATATCTCTAACCCTGCTCTATAAATCTATTTCAAGTTCATTTGGCAGAAGGAGGTTTTATAAAGTGTAAAAGAAACTTACCTTGTGGTTGTATTGACCTTGGAGACTCCCTCTTGGATGATCTCCTTGCCTCAGATTGTGCTCTCTTCCTTTCTTCCTCTTCTCTTTGGAAGGTTTTTGGTGTGTTTAAGAGTCAGTTTGGGTTGAGCGGTTTATATGTCCTTCACTATGATCTTCT
This sequence comes from Paratinospora sagittata, assembly GCA_035771175.1. Lineage (NCBI taxonomy): Eukaryota > Viridiplantae > Streptophyta > Magnoliopsida > Ranunculales > Menispermaceae > Paratinospora > Paratinospora sagittata. The sequence goes on from CM069597.1 coordinate 46,445,455, forward strand.
CACTTTTTTTATTATTTGAGACCTATTGTAGTCAACTGCCACAACCTTGCAGTCAACTATTGGTTCTTGAAGTCAACTACATGAGGGCAATGGTTGACTATGTATCTTGTAGCCCTTGGCCACCTCTTATTTGACTACCTGACTTCTCCTAGTCGACTACTTGAGTATAAGTTGAATTTCAGAGGTCTTGACCATGTTCTCGTCGACTATTTAAAGCTCTTAGTCAACTACTTGACCTTCCTGGTCAACTTTAAGTGCACTTCAAGGCGGTTTTTTCATTGAAAACAGAGGCATGCATCCTAAGTTTTCAAGCATCTAAATTGAAAATCACATCATTCTTAAATACACAATTAGGACACATAAGGCATCACATAATGAAAATTGAGGAAAAATTGAGAGATGTTACATTAACCATATTAAGTGCTCTTAAAGTGATGATCAAAAAGTCTTGGTGAAAGAAAAAGAGAGAAAAAAATGTGAAAAACTTATTTTGAAAAACAAATAAATGGAATTGTTTGAAAATGTAAGTATAAAAGAATATTATAAAATTGGTATAATTAATCTTTCATTGTCTTGTCGTACTTGATGAAGAGAATGGCTAAGAATAATGAAAAATGCAAAGGCTTTAGAACCAAGTGGTATCCTTATTGAGGTTTGGAAATGTTTAGGAGAATAAGTTCATGTAATTGCTTCTCAATATTTTCTCTGTATGCCAACAGATACCTTTTACTTCTCTATATTTCTTGTTTATCTGTTCACACAGGTTGTAGCAGTAGTCATGGAAAATTATGGGACACCTAAAAGAAAATCGGATAATCTTGACCATGGTGAGCAAGAGGGCCAGAATCGGTGGGTTCAAGAAGTTCTTAGAGTTGAAGGCCATGTATCTCCTTCTCCTGAAGTGATTACAAGAGTTCCTTCTTGGAGAAATATTGTGAATGAAAAGGGGGAAATAAATGTGTCTGTGTAAGTTGTTGTTCTCCTGTAATATGTAATTGATATCTGTGTTACGTATTGTGACTAAAATCTTGTTATAATCAATTATTAACCCATAGGGATGATGCCAAGAAGCCTGAGTTTTGGTCTAGGGTTTGCCTACATAATATGGCCAAGCTAGCTAAGGACGCTTCAACTGTACGGCGAGTTTTGGATTCTTTGTTTCGCTATTTTGATAGCAGTGATTTTTGGTCTCCTGAACATGGGCTTGCTCTTTCTGTCTTGATGGAAATGCAATTCTTGATGGAAAACTCTGGTTAGAAGTTTATTCATTTACAACATTGTTAAGGCTTTTTTTTTTTTTTTTAAAGTCATATTTCCACTAATGTGATTCTAAACTGACCAATCGTTATAATACCAGTGAAGCTACTTTTCATCTTTCATGCTATGTCCGGTTGGTTTTAATGTTGACTAATCCCGTGTCTTCCCCATTTTCATACATTCTATTCAACTTGCAGGGCAAAACATGCACTTGTTATTATCTATCTTAATCAAACATCTTGACCACAAGAATGTCATCAAACAACCTAATATGCAACTAAGCATTGTTGAGGTTACAACTGCTCTTGCTCATCACTCAAAAGTTCAATCTTCAAGGGCAGCAATTGGTGCAGTGAGTGACTTGATGAGGCATTTAAGAAAAAGCATACATTGCTCACTGGAAGATTCAAATCTTGGAGTTGATATAATTAAATGGAATCAAAAGTTCCAAGCAGCGGTAGATGAGTGCTTTGTGCAAATATCAAATAAGGTGACATTTCACTTGTTACACAATCTTAGGAAAATATATGTAACATCACAGAATATAACTAATTTAGGTGCTGATGTATTTCTCAGTCCAGGGAGATATTCTTATTTCTGTTTTCAACTAATTTAGTGGACAACAAAGATAGGAATAAGTGCTAGCCAGACTAGCAAATACTATCACTTAGTCCATTAGTGCCATTACCTTGCCCTTGCCCCGACTTCCAATCCACTCCAGACCATGTCCCATCAGAAGCAACTCCCTACCATTTCTCTAGTGTTTGCCAAATAGAGTTTCAATGAATTGGCTATGCTAATGTGGAAGCTATTTAATCCACCAATTGCTAATACCTAGTTATAGTTGTGGCTATAACTTTTGTTTGAGTTTAGAAATATTCTAGAAATTGAGACAAATGTCAAGCTGAAATGCCATTGGTAAGCAGGTTGGAGATGCAGGCCTCATTCTTGATGTGATGGCTGTAATGTTGGAGAACATCTCAAATATCACAGTAATAGCCAGAACTACGATTGCTGCTGTTTATCGTACTGCTCAAATAATAGCATCCCTACCAAATTTGTCATATCAAAACAAGGTAAGGCAATTGTGCTTTTATTTCAAATTTTATTATTTCTACAATTTTGTTTTACTGTGTTCTAATGCAACATCACAATATAAATTCCATACATCCTATAGGCGTTCCCTGAGGCATTGTTTCATCAATTACTTCTGGCTATGGTTCATCCAGATCATGAAACGCAGCTGGGTGCACATCGCATCTTTTCTGTTGTACTTGTGCCATCTTCTGTTTGCCCAAGACCTTGTTCAGCTAATTCCGACTCATCAAAGGCAAATGATTTTCAAAGGACTCTCTCAAGGACTGTGTCAGTCTTTTCTTCTTCCGCTGCACTTTTTGAGAAACTAAGAAAGGAGAAGTTTTCTTTTCAAGAAAATAAAGAAGCTACAGATAAAGCTGTCGATGCGCAAATAAAGAATAACAATGATGGGGGGCTTCTTAATAGACTGCAATCATCTTATAGTCGAGCTTACAGTGTAAAAAGTCCTGCTATTCCTTTGACTACAGACAAACAATCAGTGAGCAACTCAAATAAAGAACTGGTAAATAACAATATGTTTGCTTCTTTTAAAACAACTCATCATTGTTGTAGTCAAATTGTCTAACTACCAAGTAGCATGACCCTTCTGCTATTCACTAAACTTCAGGATCCAATATCCCTTAGGTTGAGCAATCGTCAGGTAACTCTCCTGCTTTCGTCTATTTGGGCACAGTCCACCTTCCCCGAGAACACTCCTGAAAGCTATGAAGCTATTGCACATACTTACAGCTTGGTCCTATTGTTTTCTCGAAGCAAGGTAAAAATTTTGGATTTTTCTTGTTGATTTTTTTTTGACTGTGTCTGGTATATATATACATATATGTTCTCAATATTTTAAATAACAAATGAATGTGAAGAAAACCTATCTTCGTTTGGCACATTCTCTTTGATTGTATGTCATGTAAAGACGTGCAATATTCACAATGCTAATTCAATTGATGTAAACAAACTATGAACATGCCTACCTAAACCAAAACTCTAAATGTTGATACTTTGACCATTTAAGCATTGATCATGGTAAAACAAGAAAGGGAAATGCTATTCTAACTACAAAAAAAGTCAATAAATCATGCACAACACACGTTGAAATGCGCAAAACATGCATATTTGAAGACTATAATATAATATTATAGTGCACATGTAGTTGAACTTTTGTAGTTAAAATAGCATTTTCCAACAAGAAAAGCTTATTCAAAGTAGGAATATCATGTTTCTATAAGTACTGCAGAATTTCAAAATTGTAATCCAACTTGTAATTCTTGGATTAGGGTTTGAAAGATGAGAGGGAAGATTTGTTGAGAAAGTTATGAGAAAAATTGGTGAACAATCAATATACTTACAATGTTGTACTAGGATTAACTAGGATAGAAATAAAGCATTGAGTTGAACTCTTTTTAGGTTTCAAGGTAATAGCTATTAATAGTCATCGATTCCACAGAAAGGGTTTTTTTTTTTTTTTTTGACAAGAAACAATTGCAGAAAGGGTTGAAAAATAGGATAGTTATGAAACATATGATGCATTATAGACATACGATCATTGCCTTGGTAAGCTATTGCCTTACTAACTAACTAATCAAATGCCCGCACCTCCTCGGGTGCATTCCTCGTTTTTCTCCTCAACCTATAGGGTCTTAGCAACCATTTCCAGCTGTTGTTCCCCTCCTAAGGGCAAGCTATTACACATTACTCACCCATCCATCAATGAAAACATCACTTCCCGTCCAACTTGCATGTGTTAAGCTTGCATTGAACTCTTTATGAGATTCATAGTTGCATGTGTTAAGCATGCCTAGCTCAGATATGTTGGATTCTGTGTACTAGACAAATATTATATTTCTTCTGTTGTGATACTTAATGTAAAGCATATATATGACAAATATTGTAAAATTACATTATTCCTACTCTATACATTAGCTACAACCCTCCTTTGGCTAGTACATAGAACCCAACATATCTAGCTCGACATCAATTCTTTGATCCCAGATATTCATGAAAAATCAACTTAACATCGCCTTTTCTCAACTATATGGGATTGGCTGCATGCATCTACTTCCTCCAATCCACTCTATTAAGAGCTATATTTTATGTTGTATTACAAGTATCTATATCTTTCTTGATTGTTTTTTATCCTTGTTATTTTAAGCTTTCTCTACCTTTATTGTTACCATCAATAGTTAATATGTCACACTTCTTTACTTGCTTTGTTCTGTATCTAATGGCATTTATTATATGTGCTCAAACTATCTTAACTGAGCCTATTCTCATCATTTTTCAAATATATTCATTTCTAACTTTATCTTTTAATATTTTACTGCATATTCATCTTCATCTTCATATTTTTGTTAGTTTATTTTTGAATTGCCCAGAATTCTATTCAACAGTTGAAAGGAAGAATATAAACAACTCAAGTTTTGTTCCCTGGGTTGCCTTATTTTGCATTGAATTAGGCGTACTTGTGATTGGTGGATTCTCCTAATATGTGTATTATTCCTGTGGGAAGTCCAATGTTGTTTCTCTATTGAGTGGTTTTGCACTCTACTATGGTCACAAACATTTATTTATTCTTTTTTTTAGGGTGGACTAGGGGTTATGTTTTGATGTGATTACTAGTGTAGTTTTTTTTGTTGATTTTTTTTTATTCTTCAATGTCTTGTAGAACTCAAGTCACGAGCCCCTAATCCGAAGCTTTCAGCTAGCATTTTCTTTGAGGAGTACTTCACTTCAAGATGGAGGTACGTTAATAGAGGTTAGCATTTTTTTGAGCATTTTGTTGCTTATCATTGAAAATTCTTAGATGTTATTGAAACTTAAACCTTGTCATTTCTTGAAGTAATTGTATATTGTAAATCGTCATAGTCAATCATGCTTTTAAAGTTTGTTACACAAGATCATTTGCTTGAGTTGAATCCACTTTATTCAAATTTCAAGTTTTGATACCTTGATGAGCAAAACCTAATTTTGTTGTGTACTAACTGCCTTTGCCCTAGAGAAACTGAGCAAATTTGTCAAATTGCTAACTGCAAGCATTGAAACTGTCGTCCTCTGTAGTTGAAAATGTTGATGGATAACAATTTTACTGCATCTTTATGTTCATTATCGACATACAAAATTGGGAAATTATCTATACAATAATGGGATAGTCTACTGAGGAACATGAGATCTTGATTTTGAACTAATTCATTCACGGTGGATTAGGATTATTAACTTGTTACTTCTCCTTTGGAATTTTAGAGTTTTCATTGCCTTTGCGCCTACTTGGAAGCATGCGATAGATGAATGGGATACAAAACCATATAAAAGATTAGCGTTTTAAGGAGTGGAGCAAATGTGAATTTCATTGCATTATATTAGAAGTTGAAATTCTCCTTCTTTCAATCGTAAATAATGGAGGTAGTGATCATGCATTTATTGAAAAACATATGAAGGACTTCCCCTTTTGTTTAAGAAAAAACATTTAGACAGAAAAGCAACTTTACTTTATATGAGAAATGGGAAAGAATGACACTTTGATGTGGTTCTTGTATAGGAACAAATTAGTACAAGTGGGTGGAATAATTTTCGCCATCAAGTTGATTGAAGCTACTTGTTTAAGTCTTGAAATGATATCAAAGATAGGGCACTAGTGTAGATAATCTAGATAGTAGAAACAAAGATAAACCAAACTAATGGAGAATCGACCATAGTTGTCCTCGTTGAGAAAAGAATTATATCTTCCATATTCTTGGTTTTTCTTACATGTGCAAGTCTTTAGGGAACTAGACAACTTGCTTTTACATTGCTTATTCTTCATGTGCTCAGAATCTGTTTCTTGAGGTGTTTGGTTTGTTTAGATCATCTCAAAAGGAATGACCAAACTGTAATTGACATTACTTATTTAGCCAGTTAAAGAAAAATAAAATAATATTGGGAAGGTATAATTCTCAAGTGGCAAAATTAGACCTTTTTTCTAGGACACGTAAATTCTCCACCATATCAACTCTAGGGCAATAACTTTTTCTTTAGTTCGTGAATGTCTAAATGGCATCATCTTTAGAGTATACAATGCGTTTCAACATTAATGAGAATGTCAGCGGATTTGATTCCTTAGATGTCTCGCTTATGTTCTTTATCTCTTTCTTCTCTCTCTTGTTACCCTTCATTAATCTTGTTGTAGCCTCTCTCTCTCTCTCTTCATTCTTGCAACCCACAGATTTGACATCTTCATTGTTGAAAACATTTTTATTTTTATTTTTTTGGCTTAATAGTCCTTGACTCCTTTCAACTCCCTTTAATTGTATTGTGGTGTAGTCCCTCTCATCAACAAGTGTAGAGTTTTCCTACTCTTCACTCTTCCACCCAAACCCCCTCTCTTTTCTAGTTCAATAATCACGATAGGCCAACGGCCTTTCTTTTCTCTTTGTGCCTCTCGCAATTTCTTTCTTTGTTCTCCCTTGTCTAACTCAACATTCTAGTCATCTCACCGTGACACCCTTCTCTTTGTTCATTTAATCTTTCTCTTAAAATGATCTCAACAGTCAACATGTTTTTGTGAAACCCATCATCAATCATTGTAGTAGGAGAGATGCCTCGCAGGGTGTTATTGTGAAAGTGATCAAGTTTCACCCCTTTATTCAATTGCTTTGCCCCAAAAAACACAAACAAAAGAAAAAGAAGTGAGAATGGTTTCTCTTTTTTTTTTTTTGATAAGAAACAAGAAACTAGAAATTCATATATTAATATATAAATGCCTACATGCCACTAGTATTCACAAGGAGGACAAGTAGTTTCTTACAAAGGAGCTAGAATAACTCCCCATCGTCTTGATAACTTACCCAAACTGTAGCCTTGGACAACTTACTAGCACTCACCCAAGGAGAGGCCATGTAATGTGAATTCTCCCACACCCAAACAACATTCCTATCAATCCCATAAAAAGTTCTCATTTTCTTTTTCTTCCATAGAGTCTACACTTCTGCAAAAATAATTACTTGCCAATACTCCTTTAGCTTGGTTGGGGGGAAAATCTCCCTTTGGAAATGAGAAGAAGGAATTCTCATTGGGTAGCCTTGACCAATGCAGGTACCTCCACTTTTTCCAAATTCTCCGTGTCAATACATATTGCATGACTAGATATCACTAATTGGGGCATATAGGTCAACTTGGGGATCAGCGTTGTGGCACATCTGCAGAATTGATCTTTCCATGTGTGGTAAGCCACCTTAAAAACCTGACCTTAGAGGGCTCATGAGCTTCCAAATGAACTTGCAAGGGGAGAAGGAAGGTCTAATTGGTTGGTTAATCAAGGCTTCAAAGAAAGACTTGGCGATGAACGCTCTTTGGACTCTGCCAACCACACTTGTCTATTGAGACACTCCACTTATGAAAACTTCCAAGACAACCTAGGAGGGACCCTGCATTAGTAATTTCTTTCTCTGAGACTCCTAGAAATGTGTATGTTCCAACTAAACCCTCCCTCCCCACTTTGCCTATAAGAACCCAAACAAGAGGCCACTGTACCATTTTTACTGGAAGATAGTCTATACAATGTTGAATAAGGTCAACAAAACTGTCTCCCATAATCTAATTTGTTCCTCATTTCCTAGAACCAAAGTAACTCATGAAAAGATGGGTATGGACAGAGTATGAATTTCCAAGGACTCCTAAGAGTGATTTCGTGCACTTGTAGCCCTCAAGCTTGTGGATAGTGATTCAATGTACCACACAAGCTTCATTTATGAACTCATTTACACTGGTTGAGTCCTGAGTCTCTATTGGTTGACCTTTCTACACAATTGTGTTTGAACAAAATACACAATACTTCCTTGTTGGCCTTCATCGCCATTATTCATGTTGCTGATTGTTGCGTGCGTCTTCATCACTGCTACTGCAATTGCTTCAAACGCTCTCCTTGCTGCTTTTGCTGTTGTTCTCAGCCTTGATTTAGAACCCCTCAAAACCTCTCGATTTTTATCTTCGTTTTCGATGGATCAATCTCACGCGCCGTCCAATCTCTCTCTAGGGTTTAGCTCATCCCACGCTTCCCAAACCCCTCGCGAACCAATCGTCGACGACTCAATCTCGCTTTAGATCAATCCAAGCTTGCGCGATTCCAATCACCAATCACCTTCGATTCCGTTGCAATTGTTCGAGGAACAATCAAGAAGAAATCGAGGCGACGAGGAATTAGGGTTGGAAGAAGAGAGAAGAAGAGGAGACGAAGATGATGATGAGGAGCAGAGGGAGGAAGTAGAATTCAGCATTCTAGGTCATCCGATGTGTTTGAAGAGACGACGAGACGAGGCGTTTTCGTTGTCTTCTTCTTCTTCTTCTTCGTCTTTGTGTAGTAGGAATTCGGCGGCACCGCCTCCGTCAATTGAATCGCGTCAAGCGGCGGTTCGCACTTGGGGAAATCAGCCGCTTTCTGTCGCTGATCCGGACGTTCATGAGATAATGGAGAAGGAACATATGAAGCAAGTTAAAGGAATTGAGCTTATATCGAACCAAGCATCCAGAGATTGATAGACACTTTATTAAAGAGAAGCTTGATAGTGGGTTGATCTGTACTCTATATGTGTCTACTAATAATCAGCTCACAGATGTGCTCACTAAAGGGTTAAACCATACTGCAGTTCAAGCAAATGTGTCCAAGCTGGGAATGATAAACCTTTATTCACCAGCTTGAGGGGGAGTGTTGTAGAGAAGGGCAAAATCTGTGAGATTTATTTCCTTTAAGGATTTATTTCCTTTAAGGAAAGATGATAATTTTAGTAGTCGTTTTATTTAGCAGTTACTAAAATTGTAATTATAGTTATATGTGTGCATAACCCTGTATGTCTATATATATGGTGTCCCTCCATTAAGACATCATTAAAAATAAGAAAATATTTCCTCTTTTCTTCCGTGGACGTAGGCCTTGGAGCCGAACCACGTTACATCTTTGTGTCTTTTATTAGTATTTAACAGATACAAAATACACTTAATACTTTGATAAAAGCACTAGTTCCTAATGGCCATTGAGGCATGTAAATATAGATGTTAAGGTTGTTTTAGCGTCTGATGCTCCCTAAGATGATGATCAAAAATAAAAAGTAACAATTGAGTATTGATACCTTTGAGGATTTCTCTAACATCTCTAATTTTTCATGTTCCAAAAGGTTCTCAATTTTGATAACTACGACCATTGTCTTATATTGTATTATGATGTTGGAGATGAAACGTAAATGCATTGATCCTTGAGGTGGCTCCAATTATTTTTAGAGGATATAAGGAACTTCCACCTGAATAGTATCTTTTTTTGCATGGAAAAAATTATGGTTTAATAGTGGAGGAGACTCAGGTGAGTGATAATATTTGACAAACCTGTATTGCTATGTTTTTATCTTCTTTTGCAAAGAAGGATATGTTTTTACAGGAATAACGTTGGCAAAGAAAGTGTTGGCAAATTGTGGTGATAAGTGTTGCGAAATAATTGCAAGTACACAATATCGTTAACAAGTAATAAAGTGAAGAGTAGAGTATCGTTCCCACAGAGATTTACAACTAATTTCTAGTTTAATATTAAAATTATTTCAACCTAATCTTATCTAAACAAATATTAAAATTAATATAAAACAAATAAAATAAATAATAATAAAAAATAAATTGCACTAAATAAATTTAAAATTCAATAAATCAACTATTTTAAAACCTAGATTTACAATTTTTCCTCACACTTTAGTTAGATTTAATTGTTATTATTTTTATAAATTAATTAATTTAAGTTGTTAACCAAGAGTCTAAATTATTTACAAGTCTCTTCCGATGGTCATGTAAAAATATTTTGTCTAATTAAATCACTATATTCCTATGTGATTCAAATTAAAACAAAACTCATTAAAATATTACTTTTTTAACGGTTACATATGTCATGCAAGTATATTCCTATCTTACACGAACTCATGGTTTCCACCTTTTGATCATGCGTCCCTTTAATCAAGTTCTAAAGTCTAAAATCCCTTTCCCAAGCTCATCTAGATATAACAAATCAATCTAATTAATGGCGAGTTAATTAAAAGCAATAGACATAGATTAAAGAGAACAACTCAAAATTAAATGTTAAAAATCTAAAATTAAAATTAATAAACTCAAGCTACATGTGAATTTCAATTGTAAATCTGGAAACTAATCTACTCCATAACTATGAATAAAAACGCAAAAACTATAAGGTTTAACATCATAGAAAAATCAAAGACAAGAGAAAAGAAAAAAATAATTATCGTAGACTTCCGCCAACTCGTGCATCGGCTTCGGCTTCTTCACGTTCTTCGTCTCTTGCACTTCTTCTTCTACTTTGTTCTCCTCTCTAATGTCTCTCAAAAACCTCTCTTAATGATGTATTTATAAGTGGGAGAAGGTAGGATTTGATTTGATGAAGAATCGGCGAAGTCCTGCACGTACTAGGAGACATATATATATAATACTTGAAAAATATATTTAAAAAAATGGTGATGGCGCTGCCCATTCTTGATTTCTAGCGTTTGTGGCGCTGCAAAGCTTCTCTTGGGCTTCGCAATGCCCAAATGTTGGTTTTATTTTTTTTATTTTTATTTTTGGTTGGTTTCTCGCATAGGCTTCTTCACTCTATTTCTTTACCACTCGTTCACCACTTTCCTACCACTTCAAGACCACTTTAGACCTACAAAAATTAAACATAAACTAAGTGTTAAACTCAACAAAACACTCACCTAAAATAATATATAAAAGTGCAAACCGAAATAAAACAAACCAAAGCTATAACATTAAAATAACATAAAATATACGTAAAAATCCTACTTATCAATAAGCTTCAACAATATCTAATGCAAGTCATGCACATATGTCAAGATAAATCTAGCATTGTTGCCTCTGCAGAATTGTTTACATCCTTGAATAAATCTTAGCATATGCTCGTGACTTGACATATTTTACCAAGATAAATCTTGATTGTTTATATCCAAGATAAATATGGATATGTGGTGAAATTTTGAAAGATAAAATTTGAAATGAGCATATTCGAGAAATGATAGGAATATATTCAATCATTGATAAAATGAAAGAAAACCGATTAAGGTTGTTTAGACACATGAAATGAAGACCATTAATGTACCAATTAGGAAGAGTGTCCTATTAGCAATCCATGGTGATGATAGAATTAGAGGAGGAACTAAACTACAATGGGCAAAAATAATTAAGAAAGATATGATTACTTATAATATAAATGTTGACTTAGCCCTTGACAAAATGGGATGGAGGAAGCGGATTCATGTACTACATGTAGTTGGAAAAAGGCTTTGTTAAATTGTAGTAGGAATCAAATTAGGTCACTTGGATTTCTATAAATAATGAATTGCAATAAAGTTTAAGGCAAAAATGATTGATTAGAAAAAAAATGGTTATTGGTTTCTCTTTTTCATCTATTTGTTCTTCTTCTATCTCTTGTTCTACATCACATTTAAACTAACTATAATTTAGAGAGATATGCTTTATAGGTTATAGTTAAAATATGATCTAAAACTCAACTCAACTCAACAAAGCCTAGTCTGGTACAAAGTCTGGTTTGGTACCAAATTAATTAAGTTGCTTCATAAAAACCTTTATGATGAATGTTCTTATGGAAGAATTTTATGAGGGGTACTGTCAATATTAAGTCTCTTTCCATTCCTTGGCAGGTTCATTACGGCCGTCATGTCGTCGATCTCTCTTTACATTGGCAACCGCTATGATTATTTTTACATCTAAAGCTTACAATATTCTACCGCTTGTTTCTTTTGCCAAGGCATTACTTACAGACAAAATGGTATGTGGTTGGTGTTACTGATACCTTGTATTTGTTGATTTAACTTGTTTTAATTTTTACAATAGGGTGTCAATGATCTTTTATATGATTGCTGAGTTTTGTTTTTTCTAATTTCCATGGATGTCAACAACTGGAAACCTGTGTTATCTGACTGCAAGTTGGCTAGCTTACCTCTCAGACCATCATGGCCAAAATAGGTCAGATCAAAGACTATCCCAATAGTGGGTATAATGTGTTGAACTGCTGGCTTTCCATACATAAGATCTAGTGGATCTTAATAATTAATCATGTTCCACAAGGATTGGTTTATAAACACAGCAAAAGCCTGAGATCCAGTGTTTGGGCTTCCTCATTTTCTAGCGCATGCATGAGCATTCTCATGTGCCAGCCAAGAATGTCTTGATGTTTGTTCACTGATTGGATTTAGACTTTCTTTGCTGTAATACAACTGCTTCTTATATGCTTATCTCAGGTTGATCCCTTTCTACGCTTGGTTGATGATTGCAAATTACAGGCCATCAGAGCTGGTTCTGACCCTCTGGAAAAAATTTATGGGTCAAAAGAAGATGATGAAGTTGCTTTGAAGTCTCTTTCAGCTATTGAGATAACTGAGAACCAGTCAAAAGACATATTGGCCTCCACTATTGTCAAAAGCTTGGAGAATTTGTCAGAAGTAAAATCTTCTACCATTTATCAAGCATCTCGGGTTGCTAAATTTGAATAATACATAGTTTATAATTTTATTGTGGTGTTATATTGAGATATGTTCATCTATTTGCAGCAAGAGTCATCCACAATAAGGGAGCAGTTGCTAAATGATTTTTTGCCAGATGATGTGTGTCCATTGGGAGCTAAGATGTTCATGGAACCCAGGCGGCCATCTCAATTTGGTTTGGAAGACTTGAAATCTGTTGATGAGGTATTATTTGACATCTCTTCTAGTATTTACTGTTAAAGTATATATGATCTGCTTACTTGAATTGCCTACCTGCAGCTCGTGCCCCCTATTTTGACAGCAGATGATGATGTTGGTCCTGATGCATCTAAAGGTCAAACTTATCCAAATCATGAGTTGATCATGCAAACTCCCAATCTTTTGAGTGCCAATCAGCTTTTAGACTCGGTACGCTAGCCATATAATTGAATGAGTTATCTTTGGTGTGACAACTTAAGAATAATACTTAGAAGAATAGATTGTGAAACTTATATTTGCTGCAATGCAAAATATAACTCGGCAATTTCATTGTCTTTATTGTTTTATGTTTAGCAAGTAGTTAACCATCAATGTCGAAATCAGATAGTTCTTTTTAACATTAACTCTTTAGTATCGCCATTCATTTGTTTTGATTTTGTATTCTTGAAACAATTTGAAAAGTGTAAAAACCCTTGATATTTTGAAACTAGTGGAAAACTGAGATAATCTTGAGAGAATGCCGATGATGAAGCTTAAAGACTGCTTTAAGTTTGCAAAACATTCAGGTCCGACTTTCCTTTGAAAATGTGTTGAATTCATGCATTTTAGCTATAGTCTAACTGGATTTGAACGCTTTAGAGGTTGGGATATGGGGATTGAGTTAAGGTTTATGGTAGGATGAGTTTTAATCATGTAAGGATCGTGGAATTGAAGAAATATGTTGGAAGGATAAGGAAGGTGTCATGAATTTCAGGTCCTCTAGGCTCCAAAAACTAGGTTCAAGTAAAAAGGTTTGAATTAAATCTGGTTCTGATGGACATAGATACTTGACATGGTTTAGGGGTCGGCAATCTAATGAATCTATTGTTTAGGATCATAGTTTGCAGATATGAACTCCTACTATCAGCAGATTTTGCATCAAGGATGAACAAGTATCATTTAATTCAGTCTAGGATATCTACACATCTTTTGGGATCCAGCCCTAACATGAGCTGGAAGTTGGTTGAGTTTTTGTTTTTGGTTGATCTTTAACTAATTGAATCGAAGCTTAATTGCAATAATTCTCATAAATTTTTACTTCTTGCATGATTAGAACTCCAAAAATCATGGAAAAAAAGTAAAATTCTCTAAGAATTATTACAGTTAGGATCTTGCATTATGACGTGGAGATAGAGGGTTCAAATCTAAAATTAACCTCTCCATAGTTATGGGGTAGGTAAGGCTATCAACACTTTCTCGGACCTTACAATAGCAGAAGCCTTGTATGTTGGGTACACCCCTTTTCTTATGATTGTATCTTCAAACTAACAAATTACAACTTTTGTTTCAGCAATACTATGACATAGTAAATCTCATTTACTTGGAGTCAATGAGATTTTTTCTTAATCATGGTCATATGAAGCACCTTTCATTGGATGGGAAAAAAAGAGAGGTCCATGCATTCATGAGATTAAGGCTTTAGTTTTCTTGAGGAAAGATTATTTTGGAATTGGGTAACCGCATGTTCAAAGAGTGACATTGTTTAGCTTGATTAAGCTTGAATTTGTTTTCTTTCTTTTTCTACTTTTTTTTTATTTCCATTTATGTCCTTTTTTTATTTGTTTGTTCATCTCCGCTGCCTTTAGTAGTAATGACATTTTACCAAGGAAAGTAATAAAATTCAAAGTAGATGGTTCCAAAGGTGATACCTTGTTTTGGTAAATGAATGAGACTAGTTGGAGAATAGTACCACAGTCCATACAATGAAAAACTGGTTTTTTCTCCTAGGAAAACCACCCATGAGTTATATCATCTATATATACTGATTCGTTGTCTTCCGAGAGCCAATAGCTTGATCTCCTTTCTAGTTCTCTCTCCTTTCATTATCCATGTTTCTACTTGAGTGAATTTTTCTAATTGGTAGATTTTTAAACTCAATTTGGCAATACCATTATATCATTCATGGCGCACTCTTACATAAACGCACCAGATCTCATTATCGTTCTCTTTTTATCCCAATTACACGGGGTCTGCAAACATGCACCCTTCTTTTAGCCAAATCTGTATCCATCTGATCAAAATATCCAAACTATCGACAAGAACCTTGATTCTTGTTCAACCAATAGGATTGGTTTATTTCTGGGACCTTATCTCATGAAGGTAACCTTTGCAGGTATTGGAGACTGCTCGTCAAGTTGGAAGATTCTCAGTATCCACCACCCCTGATGTTCCATACAAGGAAATGGCAAGCCACTGCGAAGCTCTTCTGATGGGAAAGCAGCAAAAGATGTCCACTTTAATGAATGCGCAGCAGAGACAGGAAAGCTCGATCAACTTCTCTTTCCCAGATCACCATGATGAAGCGAGACTGCCAAGCTCTTTGCCTCTTCCAGTGGTACTTATTCCTTCCTTTAGTATACTGATTCTGCAAATCTTTATTTCACGTAACTCATATTCAAACACATATACATGATATCCAAAAGCATTTGAAACTGCAGAATGGCAATCCGTTCCTTGATCAAACCTTCAACCCAAACTCGCACCTACCATCTATTGACATTGGTCCAATGCCGTGTGCAACTGAATACCAGCATCATCCTCAAGCCTTCAGGCTACCAACATCAAGTCCATATGACAACTTTCTAAAAGCTGCTGGTTGTTAGTGTCGGTAAGCACCAATGGCATCGGCATCTTGCTTATACTATACCCAGACAAGCAAATATAAGCGCCCGAGAATCAACATTCAATTTGGAGAAGCTGATTGCTTTTGAGCATATGTGCACTTGCTTGCAGGATCCAATGTTTTTAGGTACTTTCTGGCATGATTTGTGTCGCTAGTGCTTAAACAGGTAAGTAAAGAAGTGTCGGCGCTTGCGATTTCCTGTTCCCTGTTCCAACCTGCATTCTTTCATTCATTTTTTTTTAAACTTATAAATTCATCCAGGGGAGATGAATTCCTTGCTGCTTCTTCCCCTTGTTTAATAGAGCGGGAATGTAACAAAATGGTTTTAAAAAACTTTTTTTAAACTGTCAGTAATGCTTGGTTTATCACTGTGAATGAGCTTGGTTTGTATCGGCAAAGAGGATGTAAGAGAGTGTTTGTGAACGCACACGGGACATGTGATATATATAGTATTTGGGAGATGAGACCCTTTATGACTTACCCAGGTACCAAATGCTTTTTCTGTATTTATAAACTGTAACTGGGCATCTGCTAACTGCTATTAGGTGTTTTCTCGGTGTTTTAAGATTTCTAGTGGCATGTATCTTGCTAATTTCACTAAAATATTGGATTGCGTGTGGAAGCCTTTTCCCATTTTTGTGGGGGGAATATGCTTATATATATATAAGCATGAAATATTACTAGGAAAAGATTAAAAAAGCAAGGGCCACTTTGGTTTGAGATTCAAAAACAATCTTGAAAAATAAAATTTTTAAAAACAACTTTTTGGGTTTTGTAGTTTAGAAAACAACCCTTTTTTGTTTTTGTTTTTTTTTTTGTTTTTTTTTCTCAAAAAAGATTTGATTGAAAACCTGTTTTTAACAAAATATTAGTAGGAAAAGATTAAAAAAACAAGGGCCTATTTGGTTTGAGATTTAAAAACAGTATTGAAAAATAAATTTTTTAAAAACAATTTTTTGGGTTTTGTGGTTTGGAAAACACAGAAAACTTCACAAACTTGAAGATTTGATTGAAAACCCGTTTTTTAAAACTCTGTAACCTTTATTTTTGAAACTCTGTACGTATGGCACGGGCCAAATCCAAATCAACTCGTGCTTTAATTTTAAGTAGACAACCATGAAACATGCTTCTCTCAACTCACCACAGTATACAAAACCATCCAACAGCTCTAGCTCTCCATCCGTTTACTGCGATATCAACATAAACAATATATATAGGATAAAAATAACATCTAATCTTTCGTCGAAAAAACAAAAAACATCTAATCTTCTTTTTTGGTAACTAGGTTTAGACATGGTCGGTCGACCTCGAAATTATTGGCAACAGCATGGTCAACCTTAAAATCATACCACCACCTATAATAATAACTCATAGTTATTTCTGTATATTCCATTATTCCAAATATATTTTCTATTTCTATTTGGGCCCAGTGGGGGCCTCGACCAAGACCTTGGATAGGAAATGCACCGTCAGCTTTCATGGCTTTGCATGCTTGTCATTTTATAAGAAAGAGCAATTTACACGCCGCCCATTCTATCCCCAGGCCCCACCTTTCATTCTCGAGCGTGAAATGTGATGATGTCAGCGCAACCTCTTGTTGATTTTGCTCGTTTACCTGAACGTGGGTGGGTTGTTCATTTCATTGATCGTGACGGCTTTACCAAGAAAAATATTTGACCTGTAATAGTTCATTCTCAGGATTCATATTAGAAAAATATAGGGAAATTAAATGCAATTCTTAATACTTTGTCTTACAGTGTATTATATGACCGTGCGTGTCATTGTAACCACTTTTTATCATTTAAAAAAAGTTTTTTCGTATTATATCTTTAAGTACATGTCACGTCTGAATTAAGATTTGCGTTGAAGTATAACATTACTGTAGCATCACTCTTCGTGATAAGTTCGAGTTTTGTCATTAATGAACATAATTTTTGCCTGAAAAAAAAAAAATTGTACCATGAACTACATATAGACACTTGAATACTTATTGAGTATGTCACTCACTTTTTTTATTGGAGTTTGATCCTGAAAATTAATTAATACTAGCATGAATATTTTAAAAAGAGAAATACTAAAATCATTCAAAATATATATCTAAAATTATGTTCATGTTAAAAATAAATAAATAAATGTCTACCATTTATTATACAATATACGGCAGAGTATCATTTTAAGTATATATTCATAGGTTGTAAAAATAATAATAATAATAATAATAATAATAATAAATAAATAAATAAATAAATGCAACATTATAATAAAACATGGCGGCGGCTGGTGATAGGACGACATTATGGTCAGTAGTTTCCAAGGTGTAAGCAGTGGTTTATTCTATTCCGCCAGCCCAATAGTACACTTGTGTGCCCAATTTCTTTGACTGAACTTTTTCTTTGTTATTATTAATTGATTGATATAAATAATTTATATGGCCGGTTGTGTTGTTAATTTCCGTCTCAATATTGAACTCCTCATCTCCTTTATCATCAATTTTTCGTCTCCCTTTTGATCTTGTTTCTCATCTCTGATCAGATCGAATCCGATCGCTGAGTTTCGGAAGAGATGAAGGTAATAATGCGCAAGAGATAGTTTTTAGTTTTAACGGTGTTCATGTGTAAGTGGATCTGTTTCTCGTCGACGATAGATGATTCCTTGTGGTGGTTGTTAGATTTCTAAAGCAAGATGATTCCTTCTGGTTTTCAATTCTTTTCAGATTCTTGATTCGTTTCGGTGTTATTTACTTTCTTTGCAAAATAAAAAAAAAAAGATTCTAATTTGATTCTTTTAAACCTGATCTGCCTACAGCTTCCCAAAACTTTTGTTGTCAATCTGATGTTCTTGATTTAAATTTATACAAATTGACTACTAATTTGTATCAGAACGGTTTGTTTGTTCTTTCTTGTTGTTGCAGAAGCTTGTTTTGAAGTTGGATTTACATGACAACAAAGATAAGCAGAAGGCCTTGAAAAAGGTCTCTAGTCTCTTAGGTACGTAAATAATCATCATCATCACTTGATACCGTTGTAGTAATAGCTTGATATGCATTATTAGGCTTTTACTTATTAGCTATAACTTTGAGGTTGAGTGATTTTAACATAGTATCATAGCATTGGTTTTGGAACAAATCTTGGGTTCACACATCCCGTTATTGGCATTTAAATGTTTTTCATTTGTACAATTAGTATTTCTTTTTCTTTCATCTATCTCCTGGCTCTTCACGTGCAGGATGAGGCTGTTCGTGAGGAAAAGCGTTAGTAGTAACTTGATATACATTTTCGGGCCTCCATTTTTTAGCTATAACTTTTGGGTTGAGTAGTTTCTAACATAATATAGAGCTTTGGTTTTGTTAGAGGTTTTGAGTTTAAGTCTCGTTCTTAGCATTTGCATGTTCCCTACATAATTGGTATTTTTGGCTCTTCATATGTGAGGGAGAGTGTTGTTAGTAGTAGCTTGATATGCATTGTGGGGCCTTCACTTATTGGTTAGAACTTTTGGGTTGAGTGGTTTCTAAAAACAATTACTTTCTCTATCTATCTCATTTGAGAAAAATCCAATTCAATCCAATCTAATAATTTCTTGGTTTCTTGTATGTGATTGATTTGGTGTAGGTATTGATGTGATCTCCATGGACATGAAGGAGAAGAAGCTGACAGTGATTGGAGAAGCTGATCCAGTCCAGATTGTTAGCAAATTAAGGAAATTGTGGCAAACCAGTATAGTTTCAGTTGGACCTGCAAAGGAACCTGAGAAGAAAAAGGAAGAACCCAAGAAAGAAGAGCCCAAGAAAGATGAACCTAAGAAAGAAGAAGCCAAGAAAGAAGAACAACCCAAGAAAGAAGAGCCTAAAAAGGAAGAACAACCCAAAAAGGAAGAACAACCCAAGAAGGAAGAGCCTAAAAAGGATGATAATAATCCTCCAACCCACAACAATAAGCAGGTTGTTGAGTTCATCAACCCCCACAGAGACTATTATTATCCCTACCATGTGCCTATGCCTATGCCTGTGCAGTACCGTGTTGTGAGTGCAGAAGAGAACCCAAATGGTTGTGTTATCTGTTGATAAAAATGACAAAAACTGAGCATTTTATTTTTTCTTTTTTTTGGAGTACTTAATTTTCTTGAATTGATCAGAATCAGATGCGCCCGCAGCGGAGGAGGAACAGAGAAACTGCAGTCAGTCAGTCTCTGCCTATGTACAGTTAATGTTGTTATGGGTACTTTACTATTAAGAACTGCCTGCATTAATAAATTTTGAAGTGATGAATTCTATTGCAGGACTTGCTTCAACAAGTTCCCAACTTTGTCACTTTGCCTTTGCTAGATCAAATTTTTTGAAGCTGAGTCAAGGCTAATTCAGAGTATTTATTTCTTCTTCCATATCTAAGCTATATATAATTGCGTGCTTTCCTTTCCATTTTTTCTTTCTTTCTTTGAAATCTGCTGTTTTTGTAGTGGGAAAACGTATTGGAAAGTTCAAGCTTTTTCTGATTACCATGGTCATTTTGGATATCAGAAACAATCAATTTGGATCAACTGCTTTAAATATATTTATATATTGAAACCATATATATATTTTGATTTAGAGCAACTGTTGTGGAAATTGTAAAGGGAGCATTTAACCAAACCAAGGTTTTAAGAAGAATTACGCCCATGTTGTTTCTTCATCTGATAGATCTTAAGTTTAGTTAATTCTCACTACTGAATATATTCTTTGCTTTCTCTAATAAATTTATTCTTTTCATGACTATATTTCTCTCATTCAAGATTGAAAAAATAATTGTATATGTATGGTTCATTGTTCATTTTAAAAACCCAATCTATTTAATTTTATAAATTTACAAATTTCATTTAAGTTAATGAACTACTTTCCTAATCTAAAAAAATGGCCCATTTATTAAAAAAATGATAAGGAAATTTTTATTCCTTTTTTTTTCTTTGACAACAAAAGAAATATGCATATGGGTGATGACATTCAAAACCCAATGTATGACATTAACATGCATCTAATTTTAAAATTATTAAGAATTTTAAGAAAACACCAAATTAATTAGCTAGGAATAATATATAGTATATATAAAGGGAAAAAAAAATCTAAAATAATTGGAATGAAGATTTGACTTTTGAGTATATTCTAAGAATAATTTATATATGACAATTACAACGTGGAACACCTGAAAGGACAAGAAACTGATCATCAGAGAAAATTTCGGTTGAGAAAATAGGAATTTGGAGAAAATCTTTCTCTAAGAAAGTATTAGTAATCAAATATACAATTTTCTTATTTTCTCCCTTATCAAACAAGCCTAAAAATAAATAAATAAAAAGATTAAAAAAAAAAAGCATCTTTAACCACGTGATCCAAACTTGTTCTTACTCTATTCCAATCCCTCTCTGTACAATTGCTGATAACCTGTTTTCATTAATAATAGAAGAGGACACAAGACTATAATTCTTGATAGAATTTCTATTATTTGTGATCATCATGGTCATCATCATCTGTGCTAATTAATAAAAATACTCAATTTGATTGAAGCTTAACAACCAACTATATAGATATTTTATGAATTTTTTGGGAGCACCCCGGAACTCTATTCTTGTTGTTGTTGCTGCTGCTGCAGTTGCAACTTAACTAATCTGTAATAAGCTCCATTTATGTTCTTCAATAGCGTGGAATGGCTTCCTTCCTCTACAATAATCCCATCCTCCAACACTAAAATTTGATCAGCATTTTGAATTGAAGGCAATCTATGTGCTACCATAACGCTAGTTCGGCCCTTCATGAGCCTATCAAGCGCTTGTTGAACTACGTGCTCGGATTCTGCATCGAGGGCGCTGGTAGCCTTGTCAAGTAACAAGATTGCCAGGTTTTTTAGAACAGCTCTAGCAATGGCGATTCTTTGCTTCTGGCCTCCCGAGAGTTGCACTCCTTGGTCTCCGACCTTGGTCGAGTAGCCATCAGAGAGGCCACTGATGAATGTGTGAGCATTGGCAAGTTTAGCAGCTTCAATTACGTCTGATTCCAAGGCACCATCTTTGCTAAAAAGAATGTTTTCATAGATTGTTGTGGCAAATAAAGATGGTTCTTGCTCAACTAGGCCAATGTGTTTTCTAAGAGATTTCAGTTTGAGCTTCTTGATGTCTTTTCACAATCTATGTGCTACCATAACACTAGTTTGGCCCTTCATGAGCCTATCAAGTGCTTGCTGAACTACGTGCTCGGATTCTGCATCGAGGGTGCTGGTATAGCATATATTTGATTTATTTGCTCATACCCCTTAAATATAACATATATTTTTATATACGCGTATATTTGGCTTCTACATATAAATTACGTTTATTATACATCTCGATATACTCGTAATTTAACGTATGTATTTAATTAAAACTACGGGGTGTTACAACAGTTGGGCGGCAATGGTCTAAGGATTTCCCATCTTTTCTTTGCAGATGATAGTCTTATCTTTGTAAAGGCCAGTTTAGATGAACGTTCAATATTAAGGAACATACTCCACAAATACTTTTAGGCTTCCGATAAGGAAATCAATTTTAACAAATCTACTATGCCCTTTAGTGCCAACGTCCCTATGCAAGACCGAGACATGATCCAACACATGCTCCAAATCCCAGTAGTTGAATGTCATACACATTATTTGGGGCTTCCTTCCATGCTTTCCAAAAACAAGGTGAGATCATTTGGCATGATAGTGGAGAGAATTTGGAAAAAATTGAATGGGTGGAGGAATGGAGCATTTTCAGTAGGAAGAAAATAAGTCCTACTCAAGGCGGTCATCCAAGCAATACCCACATATACTGTGTGTAGCTTTAAACTCCCTCATAGTATATGGAGACAAATAAAAAAGATAATGGAAAAGTTTTGGTGGGGAAATGTGTCTTCAGGGCGAAAAATTCATTGGAAAAAGTAGAATCCGTTGTGTACATCCAAACAGCATGGTGGGATGGGATTTCGGGACATGGAACTTTTCAATCAAGCCTTAGTGGCTAACCAAGGTTGGCGTTTACTGGCCAACCCTGGATTCCTCACTGCTAAAGCACTTAATGCTAAATACTTTCCCAAGTCATCTTTCTTAGATGCTAAGATGAAAAGTTCTGGTGGAGTATACTATGGGGAAGTGTTGAAGCCCGAAATTAGATGGAGTATTGGTAATGGAAAATCAGTGAAGATTTATCATGAGCCATGGATACCACGAGAATCAACGTTCAAGCCCCTTTCCCACTCACATTTGTTACATGACAAGCTTGTCAAGGACCTCATCTCTAATTGTGGTAACTGGAATTTGGGATTGAAGTTATATCATCCATTCCCCTAAGTGGTAGTCATCAATCTGATACTTTATGTTGGCACTATGAAAAACATGGAGTCTACACAGTTAAGAGTGAAAATTATTTTGGTATGTCCCGTAATAACGCGACCTCTTCTTCTGATCCTACCATTTTATCAAATAGATGGAACTCGATGTGGAACCAACAGATACCAACAAAAGCTTTTTTTTTTTTCTGGCAAGCAATCAATGAGTGTCTCCCATTTTGGGAGATTCTCAAGAGGTGTCATATAGGTAACATAGCAAAATGTTATGCTTGCAATAGTGGGATGGATACCCTTGATCATACTCTTTTTAGATGCAAAGTAGCCCGAGAAGCTGATGTACGGAATAGTGGTAAAATATGAAAGAAAAATAAGACAACAAATATAACGTGGTTCGGCAAATTGCCTACGTCCACAAGAGACAACAAACTTGTATTATCAGAGATTACAAGTTACACCCTTAGGTGAATCTTACAGATTAGATCTCTTAAATAGATCTCTCAGAATAGAACTCTCTGACTCTCAGGAATGAATTTTGAAGAATGAAGTTAAGCTCTATTTATATGAGTAATCATGGGTATTTTCGTAATTATAAATATTAAATATAATATATATTTAATATTATAATAATAAACTTTTCGGCTTGTCTGCCACGCGGGTGGTCCCCACGCACTTTCGGCGGATGGTCCCCACGTGCTTTCGGCTTGTCTGCCAAACGGGTGGTCCCCACACACTTCACGTGCTTTCGGCAGGTGGTCCCCACGTGCTTTCGGCTTGTCTGCCACATGGGTGATCCCCACAAATTTCCACCTCCACCACATGTGGAACATGACTCCTCCACACCTGCAATCTCCTCCACATGTTGCTGCCTCCATTAGTGCCCTTAGGCACTACGAGCTCGTGAGATATTGATCAAGTCCAAACAATGTTGGAACTTGATCACTGTAACCACCTTTGTAAGCATATCTGCAGGGTTATCTGCAGTCTTGATCTTTTGCAGAAGAATACTCCCTTCTTCTACTATTTCTCGAACAAAATGAAATTAACATCAATATGCTTCGTTCGACTGTGATGAACTTGGTTCTTTGCCAAACAAATGGCACTCTGGCTGTCGCAGAAAACTTCAACATTCTTTTGCACAATTCCCAAGTCTTTAGTCAATCCATGAAGCCAGATTGCTTCCTTGAAAGCTTCTGTTACTGCCATGTACTCTGCCTCTGTAGTAGACAAAGCAACTGTTGACTGTAGTGTTGATCTCCAACTCACTGGTCCTCCTACCATAGTGAAAACATAACCAGTAGTAGATCTGCGCTTGTCAAGGTCTCCAGCATAGTCCGAATCCACATATCCAACTAGATGCTTACAACTCTTCGAATCTCTCTCGAACTGTAAACCAATATCCACAGTATCATGAATATACCGTAGAATCCACTTCACTGCTTGCCAGTGGCCTTTACCGGGGTTGTGCATGTAACGACTTACCATACTTACAGCATGTGAAATGTCAGGTCTGGTACACACCATAGCATACATCAAGGCACCAACTGCATTTGCATATGAAATGTTCTCCATTTGCTTTTTCTGATCCTCAGAATTTGGTGACATTGATGTACTTAGCTTGAAATGTGGTGCCAATGGTGTGCTCACAGGTTTTGTGTCATTGCCAATGCCAAAAGTTTGAAGAACTTTCTTCAAATACTGAGTCTGAGTCAAACAAATTTTGCCTTTGGCCCTGTCTCGAGTTATCTCCATCCCGAGAATTTTTCTGGCCTCTCCAAGATCCTTCATTTCAAACTCTGAGCTCAATTGAGCCTTCAGCTTGTTGGTATCCACCTTACTTTTAGATGCGATTAACATATCATCTACATATAAAAGCAAATAGATAAATGTACCATCTTGAAGTTTGCGATAGTAGACACAATGATCAAACTGACTCCGAGTATATTTTTGCCCTTGGATGAAGTTGTCAAATCGCTTGTACCACTGTCTCGGTGACTGCTTCAGGCCATACAGTGACTTGCTCAACTTGCAAGCCCAATTCTCTCTTCCTGGTACTTTGAATCCATCTGGTTGAGACATATATATCTCCTCTTCCAAATTACCATGCAGAAAAGAAGTTTTGACATCGAGTTGGGCTAACTCGAGATCAAACTGTGCAACCAAAGCCAATAATATTCGAATTGACGAATGCTTAACAACTGGTGAAAATACCTCATTGTAGTCAATTTCTTCCCTCTGAGCGTAGCCTTTTGCTACCAGTCTGGCTTTGTATCGGATACCATCTGTGCTGGAAGAGCCTTCCTTCTTAGCGAAAACCCATTTGCAGTCAATTGGTTTCTTTCCTTTCGGAAGTGGAACCAACTTCCAAGTCTGATTCTGATGGAGTGATTTCATCTCCTCATTCATTGCCATTTTCCACTTATCACTTTCCATACTCTGAATAGCATCTTTGTAATTGTATGGAATATCATCTCCGGTGACTGGAAATGCATAGGCAACCATGTCAGTGTACCAAGTAGGTTTGCGGATTTCTCTTCTTGGTCGACTGGTGGCAATTGATTCTGGTTCTTGACTGATGTCTGGTCCTGGAGCCTCCACATCAACTGAGATTTCCTCCTCCTCTTCTTCAGGATGGTTGGATATCTCTGCTGACTGGCTAGGAGTTACTGGAATATCTAACTCCACCTGCTGAGGCAAATCTGGATCTCGATTTTCTTTATCAGAAACTGTATGCTTTAACATCACAGATTCATCAAAAGTTACATCTCGACTTTTTACAATTGTCTTTGTCTCAGGGTTCCATAGTCGGAAAGCCTTAACTCATTCACTAAAGCCCATGAAAATCACTTTCTTCGACCTAGGATCCAGTTTGGATTCCTTCACATGAAAATATGCAGTGCATCCAAAAATGCGCAGAGAATCATAATCTAAAACGGGGTGTCCAGACCATACCTCCTTGGGAGTTTTGCCATCTAGTGCTGTTGCAGGAAGTCTATTGATGATATGAGAGGCATATGACAAAGCTTCAGCCCAAAATGCCTTGCTCAGTCCAGAATGAGATAACATGTAGCGAACTTTATCTACCAAAGTACGATTCATGCGTTCAACAACACCGTTTTGTTGTGGTGTGCTTGGGACTGTGAAATGTCTGACAATCCATTCATTCTCACAAAATTTCTGAAATGGGTCTGACTTGTATTCTCCTCCATTATCAGATCTGAGCCTCTTAATCTTCCTCCCCGTTTGGGTTTCTACCATTTTCTTCCATATAAGAAAGATATCTAGCACTTCATCTTTATGCTTCAAGGTATAAACCCAAACATAGCGGGAGAAATCATCAATGAAAGTAACAAACCAACGTTTACCGCCCAATGAAGCATTTTGAGAGGGTCCCCAAACGTCGGTATGAACATAATCCAATGTTCCTTTTGTGCGGTGGATGGCAGTTCCAAACTTGACTCTCGTCTGCTTGCCTAAGATACAATGCTCGCAGAAGTCAAGTTTCCCGGTCTTTGCACCTTTCAGAGAACCTTGCTTTATCAAGGTTTGAAGAGCCTTCTCTCCAACATGTCCGAGCCGCATGTGCCAAAGTCGGGAAGTGTCCGATGAAACATCATTAGAATTGGTGCAAGCTGATACACTTCCGATTACTGTGTTGCCGTCAAGGAAATAGAGATTTCCTTTTTGAGTACCCTTCATGGCCAAGAGTGCTCCACGTACAACCTTCAGGACTCCACCTTAAATGATTACCTTGTAACCGCTGGAATCAAGGACTCCTAGGGAGATCAGATTTTTCTTCAGATCTGGGACATATCTGACTTCCGTGAGCCGTTTTGTTGTACCATCATGCATCTTTAGGCGTATAGTTCCAATACCTTTTGTGTGGCAGGTATTGTTGTTGCCCATGACCACGACTCCTCCATCGAACTCATCCAATTTTGAGAACCAATGGCGATTTGGACACATATGATAGGAACATCCGGAATCTAAAATCCATCTATCAGACTGAATGTTTATAGATGAGACCGAGAAAGCGGAATCTTCTTCTGCTTTCTGTGCTACATTTGCATCTGTCTTGCCCTTATTTGGACAATCTTTCTTCCAGTGTCCCTTTGGGTGACAATAGGCATATTCATCCTTTGCAAGACGTTGACGTGATGAAGGTCCTTTTGACTTTGAGCGAGATCGGCCTCGCCCACTGGATCTATCAGATCTGTTGTTAGCCCTGCCTCTGGATACCGTCAAGGCTGCTGGTGATGCTTCCTTATTTTCGCGCTGGTCCTTCCTACGATACTCGTTGTTCACCAAAGCATTTGAAACATCACTGAATTTATCCTCATCTTTACCATATAGCAAAGTTGTTGTCAAATGTTCATAACTTTCAGGCAAAGAGTTTAACAACAATAGTGCCTTATCCTCATCAAGAGGTTCAACATCAAGATTTAGTAGATCAGCGAGGATCTTGTTGAAATTATCAAGATGCTCAATCATGGGAGTACCTTGCTTGTACTGAAAACGAAAGAGCTTATTCTTCAGGTAGAGACGGTTCTCTACGCTTTTCGTCATGTACTTGTCCTCCAGTTTCTTCTAGAGATTTGTTGCCATAGTCTCTTTCATGACAAAGTACTTCTGATCTTTTGCCAAGCAGAGTCTGATTGTTCCACAAGCTTAACGATTTACAAAATTCCAATCATCATCAGACATATCCTTGGGCTTGGTTTCCAAGGCGATATGCGATCCTTCCCGGAATAATAAATCTTGAACTTCGCATTGCCACATGCCAAAGTTGTTGATGCCGTTGAATTTCTCCACCTCAAACTTTGCGTTGGACATCGAACTTCTTTGCCAAGGCCTGCTTGTGGTTGGGATTTCTTCCGCCATTAAGACCGAAAATATGTATGACGCTGGAAAGTGCTTGAAAAACTGATAAACGTCTCCAACTAAGCTATATCAATAACTTAGGAGCTGAATCTGCAGAAACTGATGGCACGGTTGCGTCCGGAACGGTCGAAAATGGTGGAAAGGAGTCTGACTTTGTTGAAATCAGACGAAAAATGAGTCGGATATGGTTGGTCAACCGAAAATGGATTCGGTCAACTGCGGGCCGCGGATGAACAGTGAGACTATGTGGGATGGACCGCTGGATGAATAGTGCAACTGTGTGGGCTGGGCCGCGGATGAACAGCGAGACTATGTGGGCTGGACTGTTGGATGAACAGTGATCTCTGTGTGGTGAACAGCGCGGGCCGGACTGAGTGGGCTTGGGCCGTATGAACAGTGCGCTGACTGAGTGGGCTTGGTCCGAATGAACAGTGCAAGCCGAACATAAATGGACCGGATGAACAGTGCCGGGCATATGGGTCGGATCCGGATCGGATGAACAGTGCCTTGATGAATAGATTCAGTAAAACGTTGTATAGGATCAAACTTTGATCGGCTCCCGGGAACTCGTTTCTTGTCCGTTTTTCTCGCCGTTGATTGCATTGGACTCCTGGAAACAAGAGCTACCTCCACGGGTGATCAGAAAACAGTTTCGATCACTTTTACAGAATCTCAAAATTTCGACGCAGTCTCAAAAAAATTCGACAGAGTGTCCGTTTTTTTTTCAAAGCTTCACCTTGGCTTTGATACCAATTTGATGTGCGGAATCGTGGTAAAGTATGAAAGAAAAATAAGACAACAAATATAACGTGGTTCGGCAAATTGCCTACGTCCACGGGAGACAACAAACTTGTATTATCAGAGATTACAAGTTACACCCTTAGGTGAATCTTACAGATTAGATCTCTTAAATAGATCTCTCAGAATAGAACTCTAAGGAATGAATTTTGAAGAATGAAGTTAAGCTCTATTTATAGGAGTAATAAGGGGTATTTTCGTAATTATAAATATTAAATATAATATATATTTAATATTATAATAATAAACTTTTCGGCTTGTCTGCCACGCGGGTGGTCCCCACGTGCTTTCGACGGATGGTCCCCACGTGCTTTCGGCTCGTCTGCCACGCGGGTGGTCCCCACGCGCTTCACGTGCTTTCGGCGGGTGGTCCCCACGTGCTTTCGGCTTGTCTACCACGCGGGTGGTCCCCACGCACTTTCGGCTTGTCTGCCACATGGGTGGTCCCCACAGAAGCATGGAACAATGTCTTCTTTAGAGGATGCTAGGTAAACAGTAATCCTCACAAGAACTTATTGCACTGCTTTTCTGCAAATATCCTCGGTAATGGCTTCTAATGGGATCGAGCAATCATTCTTATGTGGGCATTGTGGTTTAATCGAAACAAAATCTTGCATGACACTAAGGGTCATAAAGGGATGGAGATTGCAGAGTGGGCTGTGAATTATTTGATAGTCTATCAAGAAGCTCAGACCAACAAAGCACTTAGTCAGACTCACATGACGAGGAACAATCATGTTCCTCGGCCCATATGGGAACCACCCCCACAAGGAGTTTGTAAGTTGAATGTCGACGCTGCTCTCGACAACATCCATCGTTTTTTTGCTGTTGGGGCAATAATACGAAATGACAATGGTGAAGTAATGGCAACAACAACAAAAAGAGATGATGATTTGGCCTTCTGTGGACATAGCCGAGGGGATAGCCATAAAAGAAGGATTGCGTCTAGCACTGGATACATGGTGCCATCCCATCGTGATAGAATCAAATTCGCTAACGGTGGTTAATCTTCTCAATTCAAAAAGTTCATCACGCCTTGAGATTGATAACCATCATCAAAGATATTAACGACATGATTACTCAAACTTCAGTTCGGGGAATCATGCATGTGCCTAGATTGGTTAACTCAGTCGCTCATTCAATTGCAAAGTTTGGTTTGTCTATTGATGATTTCATTGTATGGATAGAAGAGGTCCCCCAATGGCTGGACAATACAGTCTATTTGGATTTTGTATCTCCTTCTTTTTAATTTAATCTATTCATCTTTCTCTCAAAATAAATATATATAATTTTACAACATTAAATCAAATCAAATGCAAAATGTTTTTAATAAAATTAGGGAACAGAAATTATCTTTTTGGATTCAGATGCTCCTCATCCAACAGCCGTCCGATCCGAAGTCCACTAGGACCCACTCCGTAGTTTTATTTTAACGTCTTCAGTCCATTCCTCTACAACCCACCTTCATTGAACTGTAATACGCCTTTATCTACAATTGCCACGTGTTAGTGCATCAAAGTTAGGTGGGCCCAAGAAGGTGATATAGACATGTGCGTCAACGAGTAAACGTTGCTATCCCTCTGACTTCTGTATGCTCTCTCTGAGTCTTCTAGAACATTTCTTCAATCCAAACAGGTCTTTGTTCGGAGCTCTTTCGTTTGGTCGTCTTCGTTTGAAAACCCTAGCTACAGATTCTTTATCCACTTGAAGCAAATCTATTTTAGGGTGAGTTTCTTGTCTTTAAGATCGATCTGTCGAAAGTTTTTAGAATCTAAGAATTATAATGCTTTGATCCGTCTTGTTGATGTTTGATAGTTCAAATTCAGTTTATTTAATTCGATAGATAGATTGATCCGTTTAGTTAGACATATATCTTGTTTAATTCGAGTGCTTGCTTTCTTGATTCAAGTAGTTTCGTTGCTGTCAGAGAGTAAAAGAGGAGGTGGTGGGAGGTGATCAGTGATCAATTCATCTTGAACAATGGAGGATTTGCAGGATCAGAAAATTCAATCAGACGGTAATCTATTGCATTTTGCGGTTTTCTAGAAATTTTTATTGCGTTTGATTCCATCGGATGGTAAATTATTACTGATCATCTACTCTCTGCTGCAAGCATTTTTGTTTTGATGAGTGAAATTGCGTCCGTGTTTCTTGTCAATTAAAAAAAAGAAAAAAGAAAAGCATTTGTATGCTTCAATTCAATGATGATCCGTGTATGACATATCTCAAAAGTTGATTCAAGGTTATGATGCTGCTGGGACTGATTTATTTTTGTTCATTTAAGCCACCCCTCATAGGGTTGGTAAAAGGCATTATTGAATTGAGTTTTGTTTAGGTACTTGTAAATGGTGCTCTTGTTCTAAGGCATAACTAGAATTACCATACTCTTCCAGTTCCAGGGGCAGTTGGTGATGATGAAATTGTTGCTGAAAATGCTGCATTTGTTCATGGGGAACCTCCACAAGATGCTAACGGTCCCCCTAAGGTTGACTCCAAAGTGGAAATCCTCCATGAGAAAGTCACAAAGAAAATCATCAAGGAAGGTCATGGTCAGAAACCAACAAAGTATTCGACATGCTTTTGTAAGTGACCATCACTTAATTCTTTTGTTGATACGATAGATTCAATTTTTTGTGCTACTTTTAGTTCATTTTGTTCCAATAGAATCGTTTATTGATGTTATATTAGAAAGTTGATGTATGTGTGTGTGTGTATGTGTGTACATATTTCTTCAAAGGAATCAAAAACCTATGATCAAAGGATATATTTAGTTATACCTTATCCTGTAGAACTAAGCAATGCACGCTTTTTTTCCTCTGGGTCATATTGAACTTTATATTGGTTATCCTAGTTGAAAAGTCATAGTTTGAACTTCTGAAAAATGAAAAATAGATAAAGAAAAGGTTTAAAAGTGAATGAGGTGTAGTTGAGGCGACCTTGAATTGAAAATTCGCTGAAGTTTTGTTGAATTTTGAATTTTTTAGTTATTGAATTGCTAATTGAATTTAAACCAAAAATATAATATTCCCCAAAAGTTTCTTGTTCTTCATTTAATCTTAAAGTCTTTGAACTGAATGCATAGAAGAGGTGTTGTGAATAGTACCATGGGCAATATCGTGAGTAATACCGCCCTCCTCTTCTCTTATTCTTTTTTACTTATCAATTTATCATAAATAAACGACTAACTCAAATCACACAATGAAGATGTTTAAGTTATTTAAACTATTTCTAACACTCAAAAAAAAAAAATTAATTTGAGGTTAGTAATTTCCCAAACTCACAAAATAAAAACCTATTGAAATGTTTTTCTTCTTAAGGAAATTGAAAAAAAAATGTTGCAAACTTCAATTTTATTGGATAGTGTCCTTAACTCAACTAATAAAATATCATGGTAGGAGTTAAGCTTATTCTTGTATGAAATGGGTAGAAACTAGCGAATAAAATCAACTACTCAACTCAACTAAGCCTTTTCCCAGTTATATGGGATCAACTAATAAAATATCATGGTAGGAGTAAATTATATGTTACTAAATAACCGAATACAATATCATGGTCAGCTAATAAAATATCATGGTAGAAACTAGCGAATAACTGAATACAAAAAAAGGTTACTCAATTGAAAAATAAAATATTATGGTATGAATAAATTATATGTTAATTAATTGATAAATCTCTAATATGTGCTTAAAAATATTTATTGATTCCATAATCACTAATTCACCATTAAAACTCAAGTTATAAAATAATTTATGGTACACATAGTATGAATTTCTCTAAATTATTGTCTTGGAAAACATATTATATTAAGTGTATAACCACTCTTATTCTAAGATTTCCTATACATTATATGAATTTTTCTAACTCACAGCCAATGTTTTCAAGATGTCGACTAGGCTATTTCTACATCTAATTACCTTGGCAAGTTGTGGTTCTTGTTTGTAACTTTAAAAAATTTTAAAGCACTAAGCAACTACTCTAAAAACATTTTAAAGAGTTATTAAAAGGATATCTGTACGTTTCTTCCATTTTTATCTTTTATTTTCTTACAAATACATAGATTGAAACCCAAATTGCTTGTTTGTTTTAAAAATCAACATGTTATGTTTTTATAACCACCCCATTAGCAAATGAGTCAGGTGGTATCACCATGCTTTAAGGTTTTTATTTCAAAATTGCCATTTTTGATATGTTTTTACATATAAGTTTTTTAAGTTTCAAAACCTTTGAAGTGTATATTTTATGCTAAATATGATGTATCTCTATTATGTGTTAATGTTTACCATATAGGCAATGCAATTCATTTAACTTTTACTGTTTGGCAATGCAGAAATGGCCCCACATTAGTAAGGTAAATTGCTTGGTTTTCACCTTATGAGTTAAGACATTTATAACACCACATACAACTAAAAATTCTCTAATGTGATTATTTTTGTTCTCCAAGTCAAATTGGAAATTTTCAAATATATTCCAAATTTATGGAACCAAAGTTTAAGGTGC
The DNA here is from genome assembly GCA_035771175.1 of Paratinospora sagittata. Classification (NCBI taxonomy): domain Eukaryota; kingdom Viridiplantae; phylum Streptophyta; class Magnoliopsida; order Ranunculales; family Menispermaceae; genus Paratinospora; species Paratinospora sagittata. The sequence continues at coordinate 46,478,678 of CM069597.1, forward strand.
AGTGAAATTACAAATCCTTGGAGACAATTTTCCTTTAGAGGCAAAGTGGAAGCTTGGAGGCACTACAAGGTGTAAACCTCCTTTTCGCAATTGGTCCAAAAATTAAAGATGTCTCAGATAATTAAATTAGAAAAACTGATATACCTTTGAAAATAGAATCATGAGGGCAGAAACAAAGTCTACTCATAAACATATTACTAAATCATCTGGTTTCATTTTCAGTGAGATGCACGTATTTTATTTTCATCTCTTGTATCAAAAATGTTAGCTGGTGGACTATTAATGAGTGAAAACTTGCATTTTACTCCATATCTATTTTATCCATTGGAAGGTCTATAATAATGTAAAAAGAGATTGTCTCTTAAGAAGGTTTTGTGTACCTGAGTAATTTCCTCCCTTGCGATAGTGCACTACCGAGCATGGACTGAAAGCACCCAACACAAGTTTGAAGACACGTGGCAAGAGCAACGACCAATTGAAATGGTTCTAGGAAAAGGTACTTAACTTTTTTGCTCAAATTTGTTTTCTTTTTCTTTTATTCTTCTTGTTTTAGCTTAAATATTTTTATATAATGCATGGTTGTTAACTATAGATTCATGAAAAACATCACTAAGTCAGGCTGTTGTTAAGAATATGCAATTAATGTATGGATGTTGGTTTGCCGCTGATTACGAACTAGTTATATTTTGTTATTGGATGCTACATGGTTAATTCCAAGAATTTGCTAAGAAGAACTAAAAAGTAAAATTGTATTTATGGGCTTGGAAACACAAAATTTATATCTGTGGCATGGTGAAGTGGACTCATACACTTTATAAGATTTAGTCTTGAAGCAGTACCAGTTATATGGCTGAGGAGGCAACTTTAGGCACTCTTTGTTAATATATTTCCTAACCTTATGCTTGCAATATCCTCTTTGTCATCAGCCGATTATAAGGCCAAAAAGAGTGTGCTATTTCATGAATGTCTAGAAAATAAACATATAAATAACAAGTTCTGTGTTGGAGTGAATGGAGGCCCCCTCTCTTGCATTGAGCTTTGTTTCCAACTTGCTATGGGCTCATCCCAATTGCTTGTCGTTGTTCAAGGCATTCAATAACTCATATGCATTGTACATCTTCAAGCATTGTGGATGCTGTGTCATGTGGTTATGTTAGTTGTAGCAAGTTGCGATGGTTTAACAATTCTTTCCACCCCCCCTCCTTTAAACATCCTTCTACCGTTTGATAATTGATTAAATAATGATAAGCCGTATCATTTATTATATCATATTGATAATAACATATCTGAAAATTTTCCATGGTTTCTTTCCTTAAATTCTCTTCTTTCCAACCCCCCGCGCATAAAACGAAAAAAAAAAAAAAAAAAAAAGAGAGAGAAAAAAGGCACGCAAGAGAGAGTTAGCTACCATACCTCCACATTTCAAAAGATTGCTACTTTTCAAACTAAGTAGTTGTTTCCCATAACACATAATGGCAACTGGTTTTATAAGATGGGCTTGGAATCTACAAAAGCAGATTGTTGTACCATAATTTTTGATTCAAAGTTGGGTGATTATTCAGGAATAAGGAATCTCAAATCTGAGTTAACTAGTTTTTCTATGAGTCCTTTTCCTGCTTCTATCTCTATAATACAAACTAATGCTATGTTTAGTGAGAGAACTCTCCCTTTGCCAAACTGTATTTCTGGTGGATTTATAGAACTATAACTTGAAGAAGTTCGACTAAAGGGAGCAATATGGATCTTCAGCTTAAGTGCAGCTGTTCCTTTCCCTCTTTTAAGATGACATTGTTTTTTTGTCGGAGGAAATAACATGCATCTTCAGCAAAAGGACTGATTTGCCTTTTCCTCTATTAGGAGCTTGCTCATTCATTTCAGTAGAAACTCCAATATAATAGTATACAATTACTGTAATGACACTACCATGAAGTGTCAGACAAAAGGAGCTGTATTATACTCTATAGTGTATAAAAAATCACGTGAGTTAGAGAATTTATTTAGATAAGCGGATCTGCGTTAAAAGCATATAATTAATAGTAAAAAAGTGCCAGCTCCCAAAAATGAGAATAATTGATTAAATATGCTTACTTTGGAAGAATAGTTGTCATGTCTGTGACATTTGGCACGTGTTTTAGTTTGAGACTGCTATATATGCACTTTTAATGTGCTTTTAACATTGATATATCAAATATAATGTCTATTTATTTTTCTTATTTTGTGACAGAAAAAACTGAGATGACTGGACTTGCAATTGGAGTGTCAAGCATGAAGGCTGGTGAACGTGCATTGATGCATGTAGGTTGGGAGTTAGGATATGGCAAAGAGGGGAGCTTTTCTTTCCCAAATGTTCCACCAATGGCAGATATTCTATATGAAGTTGAACTTATTGGATTTGATGAAACTAAAGAAGTAAGTTATGACAGAAAAATCTCATGTATTCGCTCATTCCTTAGTTTGAACTGCCATCCTCTTATATCTTCTAACACAGTTCTTTTTTTCTTTTTTTCTTTTTTTCTTTTTCTTTTTTTTTTTTGTCTTCTGAATTTGTGCTGCTTAAGCATTCTTAAGGTGCCAACTTAAGTCTTGAGTCTCTCATGGAGCACCATTAGAATTTTAAGGATATTTAGTTCAAACAATTGTGTGGTTCATATGATTAGGGATTCAATTGTTGGATCCTAAAGGTCATCAAGCTTTTCCATATTTAATGAAAATGACTAGACAAGCTATGTTGAATTCTTAATGTGCAATATAGATACATTATTCTAGTATTCTACAATAATAGTTAGTTATTGAAAAATGATCTTGTTGTTTTCTTAATGTTGCTGAAAATAAAATCATGTAGAGTAGTTAGTTATTCAGTTTATGACGGGAGCAGGAAAATTGAAATATGACCTCTGATGCTATGTAAACGTAATAATATAAATACCTGTTAGGAATTAGGCCTGCCCTTCTATCTTATAATTCACATTTACAATAATAAAAATGTTTTAAGTATTACTTTTTCATAATCTAATTGTTCTTTCATTTTATTTAAACTATATGCAAATGCAAATTATTTTTTAATAGGATTTGTAGCAAAGTACTGTGTGTTCTTTGAATAGTCAGACAAAAAAATTGGAGGATTTAAGGATAGCTACTAGCACAAGAGGTATAATTGAATACTATATTAGTTTTTCAATGAGTTAGATCCTCTACAGGATCTAAATTTTATAA
>CM069597.1:46481990-46626990 GCA_035771175.1 Paratinospora sagittata
TTTGACACAATGTCTCACTCAAGTTGAAGAAGAGTACAATAATTCTAAAGAGGGTATGAAAAGGAAGAGTTATACAGGTGGTTACACATGGGATTCGGGTCCAGCTGGTTTCGAGTTAAGAAGCGGTTGCAGAGCCTTGACAACAATGGTCATATTCGGCCGAAAATCCGCTTCATATTGAACACATAATGCTGCAACTGCTGCCAACTGAAACACAAATATATGTACACAGGCCCATATCAACCAAAAAGAAAATGTAAGATAGTTTTATTAGAGCAATGTATATATTATAGATTGGAGAAGGTGATATAGTAACATTAATTTTCTTGTAACACACTATATATACTTCAGCTATTTTTTTTTCTGTGATTATTCTTTCAGATTCATAATGAAATAGTAGATATTCTTCTCCTTTTTCTTTGAGTTGGATTTGCATTGATTACAAGATTAAGGGAAAGATTATACAAATATAGGGGAAGAGTTTAAAAAAAACCTTTGCGACTGCCTTTGGCGGGTACTCGTTATTTAGCTTCGGATCAACACATTGCTTGACTTTGTCTTCACTAAGTCTTGGAGTTGCCTGTGTTATTGAAGAATTGAAGAGTTTTAGTTTAGAGATGCTTGAAGGGATGACAGAGCATTTATATTGAAGAAAAAACTCAATTAAAGATGTACCCAAGTAACAAGACTTTGCTGTCCTTTAGGCATAGTATGATCTACAGGTTTTCTCCCTATCAAGAGCTCTAGGAGAACAACACCAAAGCTATAAACGTCGCTCTTCTGAGTCAATTGTCCAGTCATAGCATACCTGAGTAAGTACAAAAGGCAACGATTCTATATTAAAAATGATGACATTGGATAGTAACATGGAAAATTGGTCTTAGAATACTTGGGATTCATAAAAAACATAAGACCGGTCTGTGTTGCGCGTAGGGAAGTGGAGTGTAAATCAAACGAATAAATCCAAATGAATGCAAAGATAAACCAAGCTAAAACACACGGGATTTATGTTTTTCTGTGAATATTCACCCATGTCTACAAAAGATTAGAAGCAAATCACTAATGATGAGAATCCCAAATAGAGTTACAATCTATGCTCACATATAATTCTCACACACGAATCTAAAATTTTCACACCCCAACGTTCTCACATGCCCTCCATAGTCCAAAATACAATAACAAGGGTTTATATATTAATGATCAAATTAGGATTAAAAACCAACTCATAAAAAAGTATCCAAACTACCCTAATGAGTACAAGCCAAAAAAATAAACAATCCAGTGATTTCAAATCTTGGAATGGACCAAGTTTCAGAAGTCGAAGAAGTTCAAAAATGAAAAAAAGGGAGAAAAAGTGAAAAGTTTATGTAACAATCATGAGCTTACTCAGGAGCATGATATCCAAAAGTTCCCAAAACTCGGGTAGAATGAAGCCTCGCTGCTGTGTCCGAAGACTGATCGGTGAGACTAAAGTCTGCTATTTTTGCCAAGAAATCATCAAACAAAAGCACATTACTTGATCTAACATCCCTATGAACTATAGGAGGCTGGACTTTTTCATGAAGATACTCCAGACCCTTTGCCGCACCGAAAGCGATTTTTACTCGTTGGTTCCAGCTCAAAACTGGACCTGGTTCAGAACCCTGTACTCCTTTCCTCCCTGCACCCCAAAGGGTAAAATAAATGGCTAATCTTGTGAAACATCAAAGCTAAATTAGCGTCGAATAGATATAGTGAACATTGAAAGTCCAAAAAAATAAAAGACGCGATTTCATGAACAGTACCATGTAAAACATCATGTAAGGAACCTTTTGTTGCGAACTGATATACCAAGATTCGATTATTTCCTTCTAAACAATATCCCAATAACAGTAGAAAATGGTCATTCTTGAGCCTTGAAGCTGTCGATAACTGCACGGTCCAATAAGAGGAAGAGGATGTTTTGAATCAGAACAAAGTTATGGTGGTTAGGTGCAATTTTTGGGAGAAAAAACTTACCTGAGCAGCAAACTCGGAATCTGTTTCTTGCGAGGAATCAAGCTTTTTTATAGCAGCAACCTGGGCAGTACTGCTTAAGGTTGCCCGGAAAACCCGACCATAAGAACCTTCTCCAACCAAAGCTTTTGACCCGAAATTGTAAGTTAGTTTGTTCAGCTCATCCAAGGATATGGCAGGAATTTCAATGGGTAGAACTTTCTGCGGTGCCCTATTTCTGGCTGCATTTGAAGTCCTGGGCTCTTCTCTCATACTTCCTGAAAACACATGAAATCGAAAGTTTATAATAATCCCAAATGCAATGAAGTCAAGTTTTTTCAGAAATTAGAGCTAAAAAGATTCATATAATCACTCATCTAGTAATCTGAAGAATTTTCAAATTATTAAACATATTGTTTTCCCTTCTGTCCTCTTAGGTCTCCTCAAATTGATTAATAATATCAACAAGAAGATACTTGAAAAAAATGCAAACTTGTAGCTTGAATCATAACAACCACCCTGAATGATATGGTTTTTGAATCCATGAACTAAATGCCTAAATCAATCAACTATCACGAGAAAGAGCAATTATCAAGAGAATTTAGCAAAAAAAATAGAAAAATAAAAAAATATTGACCAGTAGATTTGAGCGAAAGTTCATTCAAATAGGGATACAATAGAACACATGGTGAAGGAATTAACATGGAACATGCCCATTTTACAAGCAAAACAATCTATCAGTAACATCTTCAAAAAATTTGTTCAGGATTCAGGATTATATTACCATATCGATTCGCCCCTCCTGGCAGTGCAGTATTCTGAGGAGGTGGAGGAGCCGTTTCCTCCTCCTCGCCTCCACAACACAACATATTTCAGGTACAGACCGGTGCGAAAAACCAGAACAAAACTCAATTCTCCTTCTCAAGCTGAAGATACCCCCAAAAATCCAGGTTTAATGGGGGAATGAAAATAGTATTTCTTTCTTTCTTTACCACCAACTCACCCAATTACTCGAACAAAACCCCTCTCAATCTCACACTAAACGAACAACAATTCAACCTCTCTGTATCAAAACAAATTAAGAAAAAAAGAAAAAAAAAAAAAGATTAAATCTAATCAAATTTGATTGGAATTAGAGAAAATGAAACTAAAGATTAACAGGGTGGAAGGGATTTACAGTACCGGAGAGAGATCCATGACACGAGAAGCGAAAGGAGAAGAAGCAGAGGAATTGGTCAGAGAGATAAGAGGGAATGAGAGCGTTTTTGAGAGAGAAAAGACTGAGAGGTTGTTGTTTTCTTGTTTTATTTTTGCCAGTTTTTCGCGGGAAAATCGTTTTGAGTTCTTAACCGCTAACGGGTCAGCCATTCATATTCTCCTACTCCCGCTTGCCACTTACGTCACATGGCTCCAATGTTAAACCAAATCGCCACGTGGGAAAGTTTTAATTTTAAAAGCTGATAGTTTCAATCCAATTTAGGATTTAATTTAAAATCAAATTATTCACGTTGATAAATTTTATTAATTCGTGTTAATAAAATAAATTGAGATAATTAAAAATATAAAAAAAATGTTATAAATATTGATTTTACTCTTAGTAATGCATAATAAAATTGACATAGAAACTCAAACATTTAGGTTGAGTTTGGTATAGAATTTAAATTTAGTTTTTAGTATTTAAAAACAAAGAATATAAAAAGGCATTAGAAACTTGTTTGGTTTGAAATGACTTAAAAACACTTTTTGAAATGATAAAAAAAAATGTCTATGTTTTAGAAAATATGTAGAAGTTGTTTTTTTAACTTTTCTTCAACTATATGTTTTAGCTATTATGACGAACTAACTTCATCATACCTTAACCTGAGAAGAGAGTCCTAAGGTATAAATGTCGAGACTAAAATCAATATATTATTTTATCATTTATAATTTATAGTCCTTTTGACTTCATTCCAAGTAAACCAAACAACTTTTTGATTATTTCAAATTTTTAAAAAATGATTTTTAAATATAATGTCAAACACATTAAACTATTTTGAGATTGTATGTCAAACACTACTTTAGTGTCTCTTAGATCAACGTGAAACTGTGTGTATTGTGCAAATTCGTATGGATCCATAAAAATATAAAATGTTTGAGTTTCATGTTGTGTATCCCTGATACGACTATATGTAAACTTTAATAACTTTTTAAATTTACATGATGCTAACTTTTTTTTCATTAATTACCACACAAAAGAAACATACTACTAAAAATCACACACCTCAATCACAAAAAATTAAAAAAAAGGAAAAAAAAGGAAAAAAGAAAAAAACAGTCCTAGCATTCTAAGAAGGCATTAAATGATTGAGTATACATTAGTATACAATCATTTTCATTGGAAAAAATCATGCCCATTCCATAAATGGTTTCTTAAATGAATCATTTAAAATGGTGGTTTATCAATTATCATCTAATAATACATTAGACCTTCGGTTATTCAAAAGAATTACATTTTTCAGTGGGTAAAAGCCCACTTTCATGGGCCGAATCATTTTAGCAGACCACAGCTCTTGTAACAGGAAAAAGCCCATTGGATCCAACAAGTGATATATATATATATATATATAAGACGTTCAAAAAAGGGGGGAAACTTTCCCGCCAAATCTCTCTATAAACAAAAACCAAACTCTCTTATCCTACGCTCCGACACCAACTCAAGCTCTAAAGTAAAATAAAAAATGGCCGAAACGCCTCAAAAACCGCTACAATCCACTCCGAAACCGAGACGATACGCTCATCCGAACCCGAAACCCTCGCCTTGTTCCGTTCTCTCTTTCCCTCCGTCGCCTCAAACTCCATCTCTCCGCCGATCTTCTCGTCTCGTTTCTTCGGTTTCTAACGACGCCGAGATCCCAAAACCTGTTGTAGAATCAGCCACACCGGCTAGAAATGGCGGAAGATCGTGGAAGAGAGCCGCGAGGGCTTTGGATCGAGCTCCATTTCGTCCGGTCTTGCCGGACGTATCAGATTCGAAGAAGAGGAAGACGCGTACCACCGGAAAGACGGTCGAGACAAGAGCTAGCGCCGCGAGAAGCGGGAGAGAGAAGAGATGGAGGACGAGCGATCATTCGACGAGGAGGCGTGTGTATTACAAGAAGGTTGTGTATGATGGAGGAGAATTTGAGGTAGGAGACAATGTTTATGTGAAGAGGAGGGAGGACGCGAGCTCCGACGATGAAGATCTGGAGGTGGAAGAGTGCCGGATCTGCTTCAAGTCGGGGCGAGCTTTGATGCTCGAGTGCGATGATTGTTTGGGAGGATTTCATCTCAAATGCCTAAAGCCGCCGCTGAAAGAAGTTCCGGAAGGAGATTGGATCTGCGAGTTTTGCGAGGGCCGAAAAATTGGGAAGATTGTGGAGATGTCAGTGCCTCCGAAGGGGCAAAAAGGGAGAAGAACGGTGAGGGAGAAGCTGTTGTCGAGTGATCTATGGGCTGCTCGAATCGAAAGGTATAATTCTTTTCTACAATGGTTGTGTAATGTTTGTGTTTTTTTTTTTAATGAAGTGACAATGCTAAGGTAATGAAGTTCTGGTTTGTGCAGTTTATGGAAAGAACCAAATGGTAGCTATTGGTTTAGGGGACGATGGTATATAATTCCGGAAGAGACTGAAGCTGGGAGGCAGCCGCATAATCTGCGTAGGGAGCTTTATCGCACTAATGATTTTGCGGACATTGAGGTATCAATTTTGGTTCATTTAGAAGTTAATTTCTAGAAATCTGATCAATATATTCTTTAGGACTTGTCTTGGAACTTTGTGGTGTAATGTTTTGTTGTTGAAATACATTAAACTGGGAACGAACAAAGACATAACAGTGAAATTTCAGAGCTTTGGTATTATAGTATCACTTTAGGTAATGAATACACACTATTGTTTGCATACCATTACCGCTTTTGTAAGTATCCTAAGCAAAGCATTTTTCGTGTTTGAAGATTATATCCATGAATAAGCATCCAACTAGTATCCTCACCCAATTTTTTTTTTTTTTTCCGAGTTTGAAGCATTTATCCATGTGATATCTTGTATTTTCTGTGGCTCTTAAGAAAGTCATAGAAACCTGATGAAAGGCAACAAGTACGAAAAGTCTAATGAGCGTTGCTATCTATGTCAGAACTTGGAACAAATTATATTTTGCTGATGTTTGCTAAGATAGATTTGCCTAAACTCGATCAAATGTTGAAGGACGAGTTGGAGGATAGTTCTTTATTGGATAACTAGGCTCATAGAAACATATTATGCAAAGTTAGTGTGTAAAAATAAATGAAGTGATTCAGTTGCTCCTTAAACTTGCATATATCAGATGTTTGGTTGTTCTTGCAACACGCACAGCATCCAGGGAAAAATTATACAGTCCATGGAAAACTTACCAAAAATGGAGAAAAATTTGTCCAAATGTAGAAACCATTGGGTGTGAGACCGGCCCTTGGAAGTTGGAACAATGCTCGGTAAGATCTCTTTACTTATGGTTTTGCATCCCAACTCTTAGAGATTTGTGTTGAATTTTTCATGGGAGTAACAGTGCATAAAATACAAGAAGTGCACCTGTCAAAATTTTCCATATTTCCATGTTCTACAACTAGGAACATAAACTGAATTGCCAAAGCTTTTAAAATAATTTATTCCAGTGAGTGGTCATATCCATGTTTTCATCGTTACTAGTGTCAGTCCTATTTGTTTCTTTGCTATGTTGAGCTTTAGGAGTATTTGCAAAATGCGTCCACTCTCTCTCTCTCTCTCTCTCTCTCTCTCTCTTCTGTTCTTGTTTGGATTTCATTTTTTTTTTCCATGATAGTTTCTTATTTTAAGGTTATACATTGTGAATTTACACCCTTAACACCTTTCTTTATGTGTTGTTGTCAGATGGAATCCATTATCAGGCATTGTTTTGTTAAGAACCCTAAAGAGTTTTCCAAAGCCAACAATGAGGGAGATGATATCTTTCTCTGTGAGTATGAATATGATGTCCATTGGCATAGTTTCAAGCGCCTCGCAGAGATTGCTAATAGAGAAGAGGTATGCTTTTTAGCAAGTACAAATGTTACTTTATGTAGGAATTAGGACATATGCAATTAACATAGAGAGGCCCATTCTAGGAATTATACATTGAGGTTCAATTTTTATGAGCATTTATCTCAATTGCCAGGATGCTGGGGAAGCTGATGATGACGAAGAGTGGGATTCTGGGAAGGATTCTGAATATGACTCAGAAGAGGACTTCAATTATGAAGACAGGAGTCTGAAGGGATCATCTATCAGGGGATTCCCCCAACATGTGGCTGCGGTGTGCTCACTTTTCAACTGGCTTTATATTATAAACAATTCTAACTTATGGTCATTCGAAGGCTAGTGCTTATCATCTAAGTTTTGCATGCAGAACTCTAGGAAGGGGCAGATCTTTGGCCTTCAAAAAATAGGGATAAAGAAAATTCCTGAGCACGTGAGATGCCACAAGCAAACTGACCTTGAAAGAGCTAAAGCAACACTGTTATTAGCAACTTTACCCAAATCATTGCCTTGCAGGACTAAGTATGTGCCATTCTGTCTGATTTATAGTCTTCTATACTTGTGCATTAAGATCTAATGAATGAAATTCACTTGTATTCCAGAGAAATGGAGGATATAACCGCCTTCATCAAAGGTGCCATATGTGACGATCATTGTCTAGGACGCTGCTTGTACATTCATGGAGTTCCTGGAACTGGAAAGGCAAGTCTTGACATCTCTTGTTGTCTGTTTATGTATGAGTTTCTGAAGTGGTTGATGGTTTCTAATTTGCTTTTATTTGACTTCTTACAACCTAATGTGGTGATAGCTGGGGTGTAGTACCTAAGCAGAATCGATGGGTATTTACTTATTCACAATATCTTTGCTTCAAACTGCAGACTATGAGTGTACTTTCAGTGATGAGGAATCTAAGGTCTGAGGTTGATGCAGGAAATATAAAACCGTGTTGTTTTGTTGAGATTAATGGTCTAAAATTGGCTTCTCCAGAGAGTATTTACAAGGTAAAGGAACTTGTAAATACTATTTTCTTTTGGCATGGTTATCTACTTATCTATTGTCTTCTTGTACAATCTAAATAGGAGTTTCTTGTAGGTTATATATGAAGCACTAACTGGACACAGGGTTAGCTGGAAAAAGGCTCTTCACTTGCTGAATGAAAGGTTTTCAGATGATAGTAAAGTTAGGAAAGAGAATAATAAGCCGTGTGTTTTACTGATTGACGAGCTTGATCTTCTTTTGACCAGGAATCAATCGGTAATCTCCTAGTTATGTTGCATTATTTTTACCATTAGTTGCTTAGCTGTTTCTGTTCACCGATAATTCAAAAATCTTGATGCAGTCCTGTATTGTAGGTTCTATATAACATTCTTGATTGGCCTACCAAGCCGCATTCCAAATTGATCATAATAGGTAATGCATTATGCTTAAATTCTCTTAACAAATGTATCTTCTATCATGCTACCTAAATCATGTTGTTTACTTTATTGTAAATTGATATTCAGGGATAGCAAATACTATGGACCTCCCTGAGAAGTTGCTTCCTCGTATTTCAAGCCGCATGGGAATTCAAAGGCTCTGTTTTGGCCCTTACAATTATCAACAGCTGCAAGAAATTATAACAAGTCGTCTTAAAGGGATTGAAGCTTTTGAAAAGCAAGCTATAGAATTTGCTTCAAGAAAGGTGAATGCTAGTTGTATTTTCTTTATCATATACTAATATATTAATTTCCATTATGTCTTATACGTCGAAATGGAAACATACAAGATCTTTAAGTATGCATCTTTGATTTCCATCAATTCCATATTCACATTCACTGCATTGCACTTTAGGTGGCAGCAATTTCAGGAGATGCTCGTCGTGCCCTAGAAATATGCAGGCGTGCAGCAGAACTTGCTGATTATCGGCTTCAAAAATCACTATCTCCTGATTCTGCATCCACAGGTATGGTAGGCTACTAGGCGTTAGTAAATTTAAATTATCTTGGCTAGATGGCATCCAATACATCTTATCAGCACATATATTTATCAACCTGCTGCTATGTTCAGTTTTCTTGGCTGCCTTGTGCTGAACCAAGGTGCTATGTCCAATGCTACTTGGAATGAACTTTGTTAATTGTCAAATTTGCATAGGGATATGTGTGTGTAGCATATTCTATTTAGCCGAATATGGAGATGACATGTGCATGCTGCCCACCACTCGGTTGATATGTATTAACTATCAAGTTTAAAAAGATATTTTTTTCTTTCAATAAGTGATTGTCACCATTTTTAACAGAAAAATTGTGTAGGTTCTTGCCGGTCTAAGTAATCTAAAAATAAATATAAGATGAACATTTTGCTGAATCGTTATGTTTGCTTCATATTCCAGGAAAGTCCGCTGTTGGCATGGGTGAGGTGGAAGCAGCCATACAGGAAATGTTTCAGGCACCCCATATTCAAGTGAGTTAGTTTAATGATGCTACTATATTAGTGATAAATGGTTGCTTTCTTTGGAATATCTAGGAAGAAAGAAAAATGTATGTAAATTCTTACATGAAAAATTATTTGAAATTACTGTTATCCTTAAGGTAACTTTGATTCAAAGAAATATGATATTGGAGGGTTCCCTGGAGTGAAATTGGAACAAAGATAAGGGTATTGCCTGCTTGATAAGGCGTTAAATTTCCAATGCTTTAAGCTTCAGAAGGCTTTTGTTCTGTTCTGCAGGGTGATTAAAGAAATGCCATTAGCTCAACGTCCATGATGAGCAATCTTGAGCTTGTCCTTGTATCAGTAGATGAATTTCTTATAGGCCTCTGATTTAATAATCTGTTCCCCATTTGTCTTCAGTTATGTTAAAGAGGGAATCAAATGGGACTTCTTTCTCACAGCATGATATGACCTTTTGATTTTACCTTCTCCACTCTCCACATTTCTGTTTCTGCATTTTGGATTTTCTTCCATGGAGCTCATCTTGCCTCTAATGATGATATCATCTCTGATTCAGCTATATGCATCTTATTTCTGCATTCAGTCCTATCTCTTCCCACTTCGTGAATCCACTGAACCCAAAAGCTATATCTTATTGGTGGAGGCCCAGCAATGTATCAGGCTATCTTCAACACTCCTCATAGGTAGCCCCATCCTACATGTGGAGAGATTGAAGGGAGATAGAAGAAGAGACAGATATCAATCATGCAAATGGGAATAAATGCAAATGCAAACAAGAAGACTTAAACCCAAGAGTCCAAGACCTCTTACAAAATCAATGCTCTAATTCCATGTTAGAAACCATTGAACCCAAAAGCTACTGCTAATAGGTAGGTGGAGGCCCAACAATGCATATCAAGCTGTCATTAACATTCACATTCTCTTTGGTCTTCTTGAGCCTTTTGCCTGTGTCCTTTTAACCTGGATTAGGATCATATTTCTTTTCAAGTTATTAAAGAGTGTTAGAAGCTTAGTTCCACAAAAGGTGAAAAAGTTGACCAAGAACGCTACCTTTGCAAAATTGATCCAGTTTGTGCATTGATGCAAGCCTAAGTCTACTGTAAGGAAGATGAGGAAAATGCAGAAAGGTCTGAAACTACAAGATGTTATGGCTGTTGGCATTACTTTTGTATATATATAAATTGATACTGAAACCCACATGATTTAAGCGTTTCATGATATATTTTGTTTATTTCATGGAAGATAATGGCAATTTAACCCCTGGATTGCGAGGGTCCATATTCATTTGTTTGACTTTGAGTTTGCATTCTTTTAATTTTCTCTTGCAGGTTATGAAAAATTGCTCAAGGCTAAGTAAGATCTTCCTAGTTGCTATGGTGCATGAACTCTACAAAACTGGAATGGGTGAAACCAACTTTGAGAAGGTTAATCTCAGCATCCCTGTGATCACTTTTCTTTGCTTTATTTGTTGCTTCTTAGTCTGGTGACTTAGATCATTGAGATTATTGTCTTTATAAGAAAATCAATTAAGGGAAATAAGAAAAGAATTGATATAGGGCAGTACGTGCTACTTGCTTTTGTAAAATTTAGCAATTTTCCCACTGTACAGATGATCTCGAAGAAATTGTAAAACCCAAGATACAATGCCCAAATCTTTCAGTGGTCAGCTCACTAGATATTTTAGGTATTCTATATATGCTGCGAAGCTCATAAAATGAAGAAATCTTGTGCATTGTTTGAATGTGTAGGAAGTGAATAGAGAAAGACATGTCTTTCCATATACTATCCACAAACTTCTACTATCCGCCAGGCAGGACACAGTTCATCAAAGTAGAATACAGTTTAAAATGAACCTAGCATTCATAGCCACACCATGGAAAATAAAGTTTCAAGCTCATAAGAGTGGTTAAGTCACAAACTTTTTTGAATAACCTCTTTCATTGGCATAATTGCTTGATGTAACTTTGTGATAAAGAGAACTGCATAGTTGTTTAGGTGTTTGGAACTCTAATGAAATTCATCTTTATATTTTTCTGAATCCAGTTGGCAGTTGCAGTTTTGCGTCTTTGTGCAAGCAACGGAGAATCATCTCCTGGATGGGATACACTCTTAAAAGTGGGGTAAGTCATGTTGAACTTATGGTTGTTTGCCAATTAAGCATCTGGGCATTGGAGTTCAATAATATATGTTAACTAGAAAGATTAGAATTCTCAAGTTCACTTGTACTTTCTGCAGCTGTAAGCTTGGTGAATGCAGAATCATTCTATGTGAATCAGGAGCAAAACATAAGCTGCAGAAGTTACAGCTCAATTTTCCAAGGTTAGTTCTCTTCAATTTAAATACCCATAATAACTTTGAAATCATACACTTTGTTCAAGGACTTTAAAACACCATTTTATGGAGAAATTCTAAGGCTTCATTTGATTGTGATAATACAATAAAAAATAACAAAATTCAGCGAAACAATTTTTAATCGTTTTTAAACAGGTTGTTTTCTTAGTAAAATCTTAAAAGTTCTTGCGAATGAATTCTTCATGATTTTAGATTTTTGAATACAAAAACTGTATCCAAGTTCTAAGTCTCTGGTTGACTAGGCAGCTTGCAAGCCATATTCAACTAACTTTATTATCTATTTGCAGAAACTATTTAGAATTTATTTCAGTTTCAATAAGCCAAACTATGATTCTATGCATTTTATTCAGAACCTTTTCAGCAACTTGACTTGTTCTCTTTATGTTATGATATGGCAGTGACGACGTGGCATTTGCACTGAAGGATGGCCTGGAGGTACCTTGGCTGGCAAAGTACCTATGATTGAAGATTTAGATAGAAAGAAAGAAAGAAAACAAATTCATTATGAAAGAAGCAAAGCATTCATTGTACAATATTAAACATCATTATTTCCTTCATTTCATTCATACCTTCCCTTATTCAAAATCCTATTTTTGATTTTTTATGAACTGAATTACCTGATTTTGTTCCTTTAGAACTTGTTATTGACTTCAAAACTCGAAATTTTTATTCATGAGGCAAATGGGACTTTGATACTCCAAGGCCCCCTTTTCAATTTTTTTCTCATCTATCCATTTCAAATAGACAGATTCAAGATATAGGGTGCTTTGGTCTGACAGGCTCGATGGGTCATTCGCAAAGGGACAAAATATAAAGATTGCCTTTTTCTTAATAATAAGGGCCTGTTCAAACTTGTTTTTCTTTGAATTCTAAAAGAAAATTCTCAAACTACTCCCAAATAACCTTCTTGGCGTATGTAGTGGGAAGTGACGAAATACAACATAAAAGTTAGATGAAAACAAATTTGCAATTCATAATACATGCACGTAATAGATTTCTCAGACAAAGTTCACAGCTGGACTGTATCATATCTTTGGACTTTCAGGACCACAAAATGGGTGTAAAAATGGTTAGATTTCTCAACATCTTGGGCTGTTAAGAACATTTCCAAAGTTAGCCTGAAGCAGTTATTAGGTGCCTTACTATATTAAATGACAGTGTTACTTAGTATGCATCATTTCTTTCTCCCCCACAAAGCAATTATCAAAAGAATAAATAACCTCAATTTGGTTATAGAAAATCTGAACTTTGAAAGGAAGTCTTTACATGACAAAGAAAACAAAATTATCACCGGAGAACAACACTCAACTTACTCTGCACCTCTTCTCGTACTTTCCACTGCAAAAGAGAAGCACCGACGACATCAAACATTATTCGTTACCACATTACATTATACATATATATGACATACTAACGCTCTATGTAAAGCTCATTGTATTTTCACCTGCAACTCATTTATCTCGTCGTCTGTAAGTGAACGTTCCATGGAACGATATGCAATTCTATAGCAGTGACTTGTCATTCCTTTCTCGTTGGTAAAACTATCAATCAATTTAACCTGTCGAAGAAAATGATGTATCATTATTAAGGTAGGATTCCATAGAAGAACAAGCATAAAATTGTTCCTTCTCACCACCCTTTCTTTAGTTTTGATTAGTATAGGTTCACTTCACATGTATGCTCATTTTAAATATGTGGGTATCAGTTATGTATTTGATATGGATGATAAAAATACAAACAGCTGAAGCAGTTTGGGACCTTCAGAATTTAAGGAACTCGACGTTTTGAAAAAAAAAAAAAAAGACACCATTCCCAAATTTTATCAGCCAAACAGATCAATAAGCATACCTCTTCCACAAGATCCCCGGCAATCCCTCGAACAACTTCACATAAATTGTTCTCGGTGAATGCATCACTAATCCAGAAACTCATGTCTTTGTAACAAGGAGGAAACTGCAAATGAAAGCATCTATATTCAGAGATGCAGTGCATCTGAGCAAACATATATTTAGAAATTTAACATGGTACTATAGCTTCTAATGCTATTCGTTGAAATTTATCAACATATGGAAGAATCAACAGTCGCTAACAAATTAGAACAATCAAAATAAAAAAGTGAAAATTTTATGTCCATCAACATGTCAAACTTGATGTCAATGCCGAACTTGGAAACAATGCTCGGAATCTCCTAAACCTAGAAATGTATTTGTAAATGTTAACAGAGTAGCCTGTGTTCAAAACCCATGTTCAGTTAATTCCATGAACTGAGTTAGGACGTTCTTATATATGTTTATCATGATGATAAATAATATAAGGGCAATAATGAACTTCCTCCTAGCCCCCAAGAACAAGTGGAGGGCATGTTCCATACCTTAGAAAATGGCTTAAACTTGACCCCAAGCTTTCCTGAAGAAAACTGCATGAGAGAGGTAGCAAATCAGGCGCTTTTGAAAATGCCCAAGGCCTTTTAGGATTATGTATTTTGTTTTTTCCTTTGGGAGTCATAAAAATAAACAAATTGAAAGAACATGGGTGTTCTTGGAAAGTTTTAAGGAATACTTGAGAGGTAAAGCGCTCATCATTAGACCAAAAAAGCCGAATATCGGGTATGTCAAATAAAACCATCGCAAGCCGCTCCAATCCTAGTCCAAAAGCCCATGCAACATTGTTCAGTCTACCATTTCGCTTCAATATCTCCTGCTCTGTCACTCCACAACCCAAAACCTCCAACCATTGCTCCTGAAACAGTGTTTCAATGGAACATGTATTAAGTTTTTTAAAAAAATGATTTTCGATGGAACAATTTCCATATAAATCTGTCAAGGCATCAAATTAGGTCTTCAAACAATTACTTCTGTTTCATATCAGTTGATTCCATAAGAAACTATATTTAGATGACAAATCTAAAGAAAAATCACAAAAAATATCAAAAAACTGGAACAACAATTCAACTTCCTTTGGCTCTAGAAAGGATAAACTAAACGCAAGGTTTGGATACATAAAATAAAGGCAATGTCTAATCTTTATTTCTGTGATTATTACAATCAATAGCCTCATGCATTTTTTTAATGCTATTACTAACGATGATTCATAAAATTGTTTGCGTATCATTTCCATAATAAATATATTCAATATATTACTCATATAGAGATCCATAAATGAATTCAGCAACATACCTTAAAATATATTTCAAGTTCAAATGATGGATCAGTGAATGGGAAGTATGTATCAACCCATCGCATTTCGACAGCACCTGTGAATTTCACCAAAGTTTGCATGGTGATGCTTCAGAAAACAATGCAACTTACAATTACTGCTATTAGATAGAGTTTTAATCAAACAAAATACATAATCTGCATTTACCAAATATGTGGCGTGCCAAACCCTCCAGACATTTCTTCAGGTCCATGGCTACATAAGATGTGCCATCCATGCCAGATTTCTCCCACTCATCAACAGAGAAAACACGAAACCCTTCCATCTGCAATTTTGGGATTCTAGAAACAAATTAGAACTGAGAAAAACCAATAAAGTGGAGAATATATTGAAGGGAAAACTATAATTAATAGTGGACATGAAGAAACCTGATGAAAAACAGGGTAGTGAGTTGAGTCAATAGAATCTCGACGATAAACATCTCCAGCTACAAGGAAATGAGTGTGCCCCCTCCTCAACAGCTCTGCCTGATGGGCACTTGTATGGCACCTCAGGACAGTTTGAGCATCAATATAGTATGTGTCGTTGTAACTCCTGCTCACATGATCAGCAGGTACCAAAACATCATCAAAGTTCTGCAAGAAGCAGAACTCTAATAAAAAGATTGAAGACAATGCACCAGATTATGTACTGAAGTTGCATCAAAGAAAGCACATAACAGAAAAAGCTTCCCTAATTCTATAAAACAAATTCACAAGAAAATAAGCCAGAAAATTTATCTTTTAACATGAAAGAGAAAATGCCAAAGTACAAAAAAAAATCATTAATTTGTAAATCATACTGAAGCTCACTGCTCTATGCCTAAGAAAAAGACGCTTCAGAGAAAGAGTAAAGCATTTGCTTGCTGGGATATGATGTTTTTTCTTCTTTTTTTTTGTCCAAATGGATGTGGCTTGATGATCAATTGATTTCCTTGAGTAGTGATGATTGCACACGTAAAGTCATGCCACATTCAAGATTTAAGAATCATTGAAACAATTGCCATACAATTGTGAATATTCTGAATTAAGTTTTAGTTAAACTCGTAGAAACAACCTTTTGTGATGCAAAGTAAGGTTGTGTACAATAGACTTTTATATCACAGTACTAGTTTGCTTTGTGCACCGGGCTGCCCATATATTACAGTACAATTTTCTTTTCTTTCAATTATTTCAACTACAAATTCTGAAACAATCGAAAGAAAAGCAAATAAGGAACAAGCATTTAAAAAAAGAACAAGAAAGAAAAGAAAAGAAACAAAACTAATATCAAACAAAATACTTGGTAAATGTTCCTAGAAAACTCATGCTCTACCTCTTTAACAGAGACAACTGGGCAGAGATCTTCAAATTTAAGAAACTTGGTCAAGTAGTTCATGTCAAAATAGTCATATATCGCATTCTTCAAGATCCCAATTGGGTGTTGATCCCTCCGATGAAGTTGCAGGCCAAGCTTTGAAAATAAGGTATCCGGAACATTGTTTGTAGGATCATCCCTCACTACATCTACACCAGTCCAATATGCAAGTCACGCCATATTATAAATTAGAACCACCAAAAATATCATATCTATCAAACAAAGCCAAAAACCAAGATGAATTTCTAATATTCGGGCATCCTCTCACCATCCTTATCAATCTTGACTCCACCAATCTCTAATGCGGAAACAACTGCCTGTCTTGATTTTTGATTTAGTTTCTTTGTTTGAAGAGTAGAAGATGAAGAAGAAGAAGGAAATGGTGTGGAAACAGTGAATCCTCTAAGGCCGTGTTTCTGAAAGAAAACTGAGGATATGCAAAGAGCGGAGTGACTAAAAATTCCCGATGTGCTAATTCCCGGATAATGCAAGAAGTATATCGTGCTCGAATGGATGAGCATTTTCATCTCAGAAAAATCTAGTTCAACAAAACACCCAAATTGGTATATAAGTAACACAATTTAAAGAATAAAGCGAATAACCCAACAACATTAACTTCAACAAGCACATTGGATGAGCATTTTCATCTTAGAAAAATCTAGTTCAGCAAAACACCCAAATTGCTATATAAGTAGCACATTTTAAAGAGTAAAGAGAATAGCCCAACAACATTAACTTCAACAAGCACATTGCAGGGGCAGTAAAAACAAGCAACAACAAAAGGGCACACGCAAATTAGCACTGCAATAATTTTAATAAAATTCTTGCACTTAATTCCATTCATTCAAACCCAAATTACCAATAAAAGAGTATAAAAAGCTACCCAAAAAAAAAAAAAAAACATAAATAAAAGCCTAAATCTTTATGAAGAAATTTACTTCCTCGTGAAACTTCACAGAAACTACTATAGAATTCTACTATGGTCGTCAAATATCAAATCTTGAGACTTAATTCATTGAAGAAACTAGTGAATAACTGCGAATTTGTAGTCAAAATCCAAACTTGAGCTTCATAAAAGCCCTAGAAACAGCTGAATGCTACAAAAACCCTTGATACCCTTAAAAAAACAAATACAACACTTGTTAAACCCTATCGTTTCTAGTTAACATATGTGTAAAGCAATTGAGACTGAAAAGAAGAAGAAGAGAGGGTATGTTGAAGATTGAAGTTCGAACTGTAAAGAAATTAAAGTTAAAGACCGAACTTACTGAATCTGTTGGCTTCGATGGAACAATGCGCAGAGAAGAGAAAGTGTGGGTAACGCCACGCGTGGCTGTTTCACGAGTTCAGATGACTCTTTTAGTCCTACCCATTCGTTAAATATTTGTCCCTACTATAATTTTAGTTTTTTTTTTAATTATTAATTGATTGTTATTCAGGTATTAAAATTAATAATTTTAAAATAAATAGTGGTGATTTTTTTTTAGTGTTTAAATAAGATGAATTGGATACAGGCGAACACAATAACAAGAAGAATAAAGAGTCCAGATGAAGATCATACAAATCAATTACCATAGTCTCGCTTCCACTTTTATTATAAATTTATGGTGTTAAAGGGTTGGATTGGTTTTATGTATTTGTTAATATTATTATTATTATTATTTTAGGTTTGGGTTCTAACAAAACCAGCTTAGAGCTTCCCAATGCGCACTACTATTTTGTAAAATCATTGTTATTAATTATAATTCAACTCAACTTAATTTAACTAAAGCTTTTTCTTAATTACATGTAGTTGACTACATAAATTTACTTTCTTCAATATTTTTTTTTTAAAACATCTTCCACCAATATTAGTCATAATTAAAAAAATAAAAAAATAGCATATCGAGTATATATATAAATAATTATATATTTTTTGTTTTTAAATATGGAACAAAAATTACAATTAAATTTGGTTATTTTAAAAATAAATATCAATAATCAAAATATTTATCACAACTTAATATTATATCATATTTTTCTTATTTAATAGATGCCATGTTGGTAATGATCACATGCCCATTCCATTTATAAACAAATTTGCAGGCACATTACACTTTTTTTATTGTTTCCCATGCAGTATCTTTCCATCCTTCGGACATGGTACTAGTTCCCTTTCGAGGCAAAAGCAAAATTATAGGCCTCTTTCAACGAGAACGTCTTCAAGAATTGAACCCTACAACTTTATACGGGGACAACCTTCAGACTAAACTCGCTTTCACTGAGTTGTTGGCTTAGCACATTACACTTTCATGACAATTCAAAACATGATAATTAATATAAGTAGAGAAAAATAGAATTTGCCTTAAAAAATGATGTCACATGAGAAAAGTAGATTCACACCAATTAAATAGAACAAAACATGCAATCTTCTGGTACATTTCCAATAAAATCATATCATTAGCTTTCTTTTTTTTTCTTTCCCTACTTTGATATTTTCATATCTACAACATTTTTTTCTCTCACATCCCTCCCATAAAATCAAAATCTCCATCCTTTTAGTCTGCTGAATTATCAAGGATCAAGGCGGTCTAAAAGTATTTTTAGGAGCACTTATCCAAGAACTTCCAGCCACTGCAAACCGCCACAATGCGCTTACATGCTCAGGAGAAGCATATTCAATGCCAACTCTTGGAGCAACAACAATGTTTTCTGGCTCAGGCCCGTCGAGGATTTCTAAACCGCCTGATATTACAAGCATTTGTTCATTTATATCAGACCCGATGCTGAAAATTTTAAGTAACTTAGGTTTAGATGGAACTTACCTGGAATGTAAAGAGGATGATTTGACCACTCTGTTGTGATTCCAAGAGCTTGACCAACCTAACAAACAATAAACAAGTTGGAGGGATCACATTGAT
This sequence comes from Paratinospora sagittata, assembly GCA_035771175.1. NCBI lineage: Eukaryota > Viridiplantae > Streptophyta > Magnoliopsida > Ranunculales > Menispermaceae > Paratinospora > Paratinospora sagittata. Next base: position 46,501,240 of record CM069597.1, read on the forward strand.
CAATGGTGAGAAGTTTTGCTTCAAAGGGTCAAGTGAAAGTTATATAATCAGCTGTGTCTATTACCAAATCATGTTTCAGTGAGTATGCCATAAGACTTTAGGATGCGAAATGAATATCATATAAGAAAGCCAAATAAAAAAGCAAATAACACAATGTATTTCAGCTCAAGTACATAAAAGATGTTGCTGGGAGGAACAATGAGGCATATGTGCTAACAAATGAAAGGCCTATATGTACCTAACTTTCTCTTGACCAGAGAAATGGATTCTTAACTTTGTTTAATCTGTGAGAAATGCTTTTAAAAAATTTGGAAGTACCATATTCCAGAAACTACATGAGAAACATAGACCTTCCAGAAACAAACAACAAAATCTTTCACAACCCAGCGGTAGCACCAGTTTGGGAAAAAAAACAAGGAAATTTGGTTCTGGGGTGTGGCTATATGAGACAACCAAGCACTGCACCACAAAAAGGGCAAGATAAACCATAATTTTGGTTTGCACTTTCTATGTTGGAAAATGATGTTTAATACCACCATCCAAGTCTTTTCCAAGAGTTCAAAAAGACCACATATCAACATTTGATTATTGTTTGTATCTTCAGCGCATTTGAAATATAAATGCTCGTTAGTTTGCTATTTTCTTGCAGTTGCTCTCCTAAAGGATTTCAATGGTCCACAAATATAAAGAAATAGCATGTCTGAAAAAAAATTTCAGAGAGACATATGATTAGATCATGGCTCTTTTCACCAATGATCTTTTACTTGATGGATGAAGCATGGCATCTAAGATCGTAAACACCATCAGCCAAGCATTGGTAAAAAGCTCTTCCAACACACACACACACCAAAAAAAAAAAAAAGAATAAGCAAAATGACAGGAACAGACCTTCCCAGGTCCTGTAAGTAGAACAGGTTTCTCAGTCTTCTGACCACGGCGTTGCTGAATGGTCTCCAAGCCTGTGATTTCACATGATAAAAAGCTCTCAGAAAACTTTCAGATTTCCTAATGCATTCTTTGTTTTTGCAATGACTGCAAATATTTAATCAAGTGGAATAGGTAAAAAGGAAAGATCTTCAAATTCCCGAATTACAAACTAATTAGTAAGGGGTGTCTAACATGGAGTATGGACATGGCAAGATCCAATTAAGTCTATTCAGTTATTGAAGACATTTTACTTGTCCAAGTGAGGGATACATGCTAATTATCATTCGGGATGATTAAACAGTTATATCATACATGTAAATTTCGTTAACTTAATTAAACCTCCTGAGTTTAGCACTTTCCTATCCACCTTTGATGCCAATGCGTACAAGTAAATCCAATGTAACTTGCAACTAGAGCAATAAAGCGATAACCCACAAAGATAATACTGAACTATCCAATGGCATCACAAACATGAACTATGAAATAGTGCAAAAACTTCAACTTGCACATCAAATTAAAGCTAGACTCACAGATAACATATGCAATAAAAGTCAATTTTGCCTCTTTTTTGATGGGTTTAGTAATTAAAACCCTAAAGTAGAAGACTAAGATAACATTACCTGAAACAGGAGCACAAGAACGTATTAACACAGCAGCCCCAACTCCTTCCTTATCCGCCACAACATTAAGCATGATATGAAGCCCATAACACAAATAAACATACGCATGCCCGCCTACCCCAAACTATTAGGTCAAAAAAACACATTTTGATCAAAATTCCTGACTCACAATATAATTTCTAACCCTAAAAATTGGGGATTAGGGCTTACAACAGGAGCTGTTCTCGCCGTAATCCCAAATCGACCATGACACGCTGTGTCATCCGGCCTATACGCCTCCACCTGTTACATTCCTCAACCAATCAATCAAAATTAGGGTTCTTGTTTGAAAAACGAAACCACACAACAAAAAAAAAAGAGAAATTTGATTAAAATTTGTGCTTTCTAAACCTCTGTAATTTGAAGAACAACGTCGTCGCGGCGTAGAAGCTTGCCGAGAAGACGGGGCGCGAGATCTAGAGCGTCGATTTGGAAGAAATCGCGCGGCAAGATCGTCGATTCGACGAAGGGAATCGACGGTGGAGACTTGAGAATCGGAGGATTGGGTTTAGTTCTGATGATTTTGGGGAATTTGGAACGTGAATTGCTTGTTGTGGGGCTTCGATCGTCTTCGTTGACGGTTGGTTTGACAGTTATTTTCGGTTTTATTGACCGTTTGAACCGTTGAGTTCTCTTCATTTTAGCTGTTGAAAGCTTGATACAGTTGAGAGAGCTTCGTGAAGCGCGTTATGTACATAACACACAGCTGGGTTGGCGGGAAAAAAGTTCATGGAGAGATACGAAATCCTTGGATCGTAGTAACAGTCTACTGAAGGTTAATAATAGATTAGTAGCAATGTGTTTAAGAAAATACTTGGTCCTTTATTTGTGTTAAAAATAGCATCATCATGAATGATTCAAATATTTATATTATATTTAACATAAACCTATATGTTTTGCATTGAAAAAACATATTTGCAATAATAATTAGCATTGACACTCTTATTGTATCTCATAAAAGTAACACTTTGAAATTAATTGACTTTTTTTTTATTAATATTTTTTAGAAGATGTAATGTTAGTATTAGTATTAATATTATGACCAACTTTATCACCATATTATACTTTCAAGGAGATATCAGGCTCATTCTTAACCCATTAATCTTTCCTCATCCCTTAGGATGAATAAGTGATAACAGTTAAACTTGAAATCTTTAGATTCTAAAGTCATATTTTTACCAATTACACCACTTTTAACCTAACTCAACCCAAATAATTCGAGTTAGTCAATTTTAAATCTAACTCAACCCAAACAGTTCGGATTCAATTTGGGGTTGGGTCGGTTTGATCAGGTTGAATTTAAGCCTCATATATTGAAATATAATTTATTAATATAAAAATTTTAATTATTTATTTATCGTTTAAATTTATTAGTAATTTTTTTACTGTTCTTTTGCAATGAATAGTATGTTAATATTACATATTAGTAGATAGTAATAATAATTTATAAAATAACAGCTTATAAATTAAAATTATATATATTAATAATATAGTAATCTTGTGATATGTATATAGATATATATTATGGTATAAACTAAATTAGATAGTATTAAATAAGAATCATAAGATACATATAAATTTTTAAAAAATAACGCTTAAGAAGATATTTTAGGATTTCAATACTTATTTTAGTTCGAATCGGTTTAATCAAATTTTTAGGAGCTCAACCCGTCATCTAATCTAAACTGATCAAGTTGAATATTTTAGAACTCAATATAACCCAAATTATATATTTAACCTAACTAAAAAAAATTCAGTTCAATGGGATTAATGAACACCTCTAGTCTTAACAAGGCCATCCTACATGATTTCGTATTTTATACTTAACTTGGCCAACGGTTAAGTCAACTATCAAAGAGGGCATCTGCGTTTCCACATAATTTAATTTAATAAATTTACATTATATGTTATAATTAATTTGACAAAATTTTACGCTACATGTTATGTTTAAAGAAAGACAATTAATATAATCAGTACTAATATAATCAGTACAGGTAAAATTTCAATTTCTCTTCCTTAAAAAATAATAATATATATATAATAAAAATATAAAAACTAAGACAGATAATCTCATCACGTGTGATTTATAAAAAAAAAGGAAGTGACGTGGATCACGTGGTGCCACACGCAACTCAAGTTCAGTCGTGGAAGGCACCGCAACGCAAGTGTCGAGAACGCCTAATGAAATTTCTGGTCAAATCAAGCCGAATGGGGATATTTCCATTTCCATATTATATGTTTTAATTAATTCTAAATTCTCTCACGTGCTCCGCCTAGTCAATAGCCAAATAATGACACCAACACGAGTCGATTGACCTCTTGAAATCACTACCGTCCGCACCTTCCGATCAAATTATTTTGTGGGCCCACAACCAAGTGTCAATTAACCGTACGTGGACACTACTCAAAATAAAAGACATCTTATCCATTGAATGTGTATACCAAACCATGTTGATACAGTCAAGCAGGTGGATAAAAATGGAAGGATAAAGTGGAGCCCTGCAACCGCAATTTCCCTTTTTAGGTTTCCATTTAATTTTAAATATCCTTTTTTTGGATGCAATTTAATTCAAAAAGAAAAAAAAGAAAGGACAATTATGTTATAAAAATAACATATTATTGAATAATTTTTTTCAATTTACACTAAATAGAAATCAAAATTTTATTGAATAAGACTTTAATATTTAATTTTTTATCAATTAGTTTTTTATTTTTATTTTTTTCAAATAAAACTTATTAAATGTTTATAATAAGGGTGAGTTCATGTCAAAAAAAAAAACACATATTAAATCAATTCAATCAGTTACATGAATCTATTTTTTATACCCTATTTTATTTATAGTTAAATCGATATTTAAATTATAAAATATTAATTATTTTTAATTATTTTTATTTATGTTATTTTAAGTTTATGTCGATAACAAAACATATATTCCTATCTTAATCTAATATAAAAAATAAGAATAGAGGCAAAGAAATGTATAAGCTAAATTGAAATTTCTAGATTTTTCTTTAAGAAACAAGTTTTAATTACCGTAGAAATTGACAAAAATTAATTAATTAATTAATTAATTAATAGATGATAATTGATACATAAGAAGAAGGTAAGATGAAATTTCTAGATTTTGACTTGGCCCCAATAGCAAAGCTTGCTATTTGCTAATGCTTGGATAAGCAATCACGAACAACGTGACATTCTAGTCAAATCGGCGACTTTCTTCTAAGCAATCACGGTATAAGAAGCCTTCCTCATCAAAATCTTCTCCATTCAATTCACAACTTTTCAACTCAGTTCATTTACATACAATACCACAATCTCTGCAACTTGAAATTGACAATCGAAAGATGATCATGGAGAATACTGGAGAGACATTGGTGAAGGTAGGGATTTTCTTGCTGGTTCAAGCTCTGGTGTACTTAATTCTTTCGAGCTCTTCAAACATCTTCTCCAAAAACGCGAAGACGATGAGATCTTCTTTAAGTTTCAAAACGGTGCGGTCTGCGAGTATTCGCCGGATCTTAGCTGCTCTCTCCGACGTGCCACCTCCGGCTGAGCTTTCTCCGTCCTCCTCGTCGTCGAATCTCAGGGGTTCTCGATCGGCTTCGAGCTCCGCCTTAGATTACTACTCGGAGGAATTAAAATAGAGATTGATGAAATGTTTATTTATTGATTGATTGATTGATTGATTTATTTATTTATTTTTTTAATGATGGAATTAATCGATCAGAGTCGTTTCTAATAGTTATGACTCTCTTGATCTTGATTCTGTCTGATGATGATATGCTTTGGTTAATTATTTATGATAGATGGATTGTTACTTAGGTTATTGATTGATTTAATTTCTTTGTAAATTTGAACTTCTTCTTATAAATTGGGATTAATTTGTTTGTTCTTTTTCATTTTGCTGTGATTAATTAATTAGATCAACGCTTCTTCTTTTTTTAATGATTTGGAATTATGAGTTGATTAGATCTATGGTGAAATTGATCATATTTTGCAAAAGTAGTAAATAAGTTAATTAAATTAGCAAAAATATCACTGGAAAATATATATTATATCCCTCACTATTATGCTGGCTGGTAATTAACTTGTTGGGTTTGTCATATTGTAATAGCTAGCTGTTGCCATGCAAAAAAAATAAAAAATAGCTAGCTGTTGGCAACTTTAATACGAATGCTATTACCAAAAAAATAAAAAATAATTCGGTGGTCAATGCCTCTATATCATAAACGTTGACACGTTGCCCTTACAGATATAACTTGTTTTTCTTTTTCTTTTTCTTTTTTTTGAACAATATAGATATAAGTTGTTGAATATCATTATCAAGTAATATAGTTTTGACTTGGCCAATTGATTATAAGCTTAAATAAAAGAAGAGAACTATGTTAATTTGTTGACAACTAAGAGAATTTTTTTTTAAATCAAATATGACGTAAATCTACTAAATCAAATTACACAAAAAGGATTTGTTGTAACCGCGATAAGAATTTTGGACAGAATGTCGTTGTTGAACTCATGGCAGCTCAATTTAACATGGAAATGACCTTCGAAATGAGAATTCAAATTGATATATTTGAGGGCGACTCTTCATTAAAAAAATTAAACAATTTATAGCCCTTATAAAGATGATGAAGTGATCAAAGATTGTAAATGTCTTTTAAGACATTGGTTAGATTGTTCGGTCCAAGCCATCCCTAATGTAGGGAATGAAGTTGTTCATAGGTTAAGTAAACATGTTATGTTATTTGATTTTATTTAAATAATTAAAAAAAAATTCTTCTATTATATTTGATATTGTGCTTAAGGAGACATCTCTCATTTTCAAAAAAAAAAAAAAAAAAAAAACAAGAGAAGCCTTGGCACAATAGTTTAAGTTAATTCTATTGTGCTATACATATTAGATTTTAATTCAAATTTTAAGAAGATATATAATAATAATGTAGGCAAATAAATAATGTTTAACTTATTAAAAAATTTACTAACAATAAAGTTTCATTCCCACCAAAATCGACTAGAATGACTTAAACTATAAAGTAAAGAAAAATTCTGGTCTGGTTATATTTTTAAAACAAAGGTGGTAAGCAAAAAAATTACAAGTGGGCATCGACATATTAAACTAATCGAAGGCCATTGTTCTTAATTGAAAAAAAATCTATGAATCCAACTGAATCTATTCTGAATATTAAAATCTATGATCATAGAGTGTACTTCAAGAATTGTATCATCAATTTTTTTTATTATTATTAAAAAAAAAAGATATACAGAAAGGATTAAGCCTAAATCTAGATAGAGCACACATGAGATGTTTATCTCACTAAATATGACTAACATGACTTAAACTATAATTTTTGTTAAAATGTTGTGGTCGTTGAACTAGCTGAGTCCACCTTTAAAAGTGCATCATCAACTTTTTAACAATATAATGTACTTGTTATCATTTATATTTAACCAATTAAGTGAAGCTTAATTTTGTAAATTCATGAAAAAAAGGCGTCAAAGTAACGTTTAATTAAGATACTTTTTAAACATACTTTATTGATATTATCTTTAAAAATTGTTATAACACCTTAAATTACGTATTCATGTGTAATTCAATTCGATTTAAACTCGTTTGTAAAACATTTTTTTTTAATAAAATCAAATTTTCTATAATTTTTAAAGCCAACCAAAAGAACCTACAGGCCCACCACCTCAGTCGCCAAGTGTCATCATTCAATTGCCTGTGTATTATTCTTATACTCTCTTAAGCTACAGAGTAACGTTCTGACCTTCGCATTGAGATAAGGGCCCCCAAACCAACGTTGCTGTAAGAACCAAAAAAATAAAAATAAAGAATTATTTATTTGTGTTCCTCTTTATCCATTTCGAAGAGCTTGATCGATTTGCAGACGATTTGCTCTTTATAATCGAAGTAAAGAAGAGAACCAATTTGAGAAAAAATAAAAATGAGTTCTTCTTCGTCCAAAACGACAAGGAAATTGAAGGTGAAATCGCCGGTGCCGGCGGATATAGACATTGCGAATTCCGTGGAGCCACTGCACATATCAGAGATCGCTGAATCGCTCAATCTCAGCTCAAACCATTACGATCTGTACGGGAAATACAAGGCCAAGGTGTGTGTTATTACTTGTATGAATAAAGACCCAATTAAATAATAATTATTATTTTTTGCTCATTTTAGATGAATTTGAAACTATTTATTATTTGTGATTTTTTTGGGAGTTTTGGTGATCTGGGCATTGGTTTTTTTGGGGTTTTTTGTTTTTAGGTTCTATTGTCTGTGGTTGATGAGCTTGAAGGAACTGAAAATGGGTACTATGTGGTTGTTGGAGGAATTACACCAACTCCTCTTGGTGAAGGCAAGTCCACTACTACTGTTGGCCTTTGTCAAGCTCTTGGAGCTTTTCTTGACAAAAAGGTATTATTTTTTTGAATGCCCTTCAATTTCTTTTCTGCTTGTTTTGGGTATTTTAATTTGGTTTCTTTTTGGTAATTAAGATCTTTCATTTGCTTGATTATTATGAGTATTTGTTCCCGTTGTAGTATGTGTGTGTGTTTATTTTTTATTGAAAAAATTCAATTATGGATTACATTATTGATGCCATTGGTCTTAATAGAACTATTGGGTATATGGTTGGCTCTGTCCTGTTAGATTCATTCTAATTCAGAATGGCACAGCAGAGAAATGGACTTATATACGTGCTATATATTACACTCATAGTAGTACATAATGAGGAGGCATGATGCCCAAGACGGCCGAAACTAGTACCCTCCACAAAAGTATTACTATTTGAGCTAGATCATTAGTAGATTTTCACATTGTGAACTATCCTGTTCGATTCAAGACTTCCAACTAATCTTCTGCACTTTTTAATGTGTTATGTAACAACGATTGTCATATGTGTCATGTCATGAACTCGTGATGTTTAACGATATTTGACATTCTTACCTTTCTTTCAACTTGGAAGTTTATGTAGCTAAATGCTAAGAACTATAAGAAAAAATGGAGATAATATTGTTCTACATTTCAAAGGCTGTGTAGATGTTGGCTCTAAGAAAGTATAAAAGAAGAAAAAAAAAGGCTACTGCCCTGAACATTATATAAGTGCAAACATTCTTTAACACTTATTCTTTTTTGTTTCAATCACTAGACTCCTTTTTTTTTGCCTGGGTTGGGTAATCTTGGTCCAAATCCACTGCCCCATACTAAGCAATTCGTTCCTGAAATAGTTCAACTAATATTTTTAAACCCTTCTTGTCACTCTTTAGATTCAACCTACAATTGGCTTTGTGGTAAATCTCATAGCTAGCTTGTTGATGATCTTGTTGGTATGATATTAATTGGTTCTTTGATAACCTTCTTCTTCTTCCCTCTAGCATTCTCATATGCAGAAGGTCTACACTGGTTCTGTATACCTGAATTCTAATGGAAAGAGATAATGACTATGGACTAATCAATTTCATCTTTTCACCTTATACTCATCGTTGTGCTCTTTTTTTTGGACGTTCAAGTAACCATGCTATTGTTATTCCTTCAGAATTTTCTGTCATTACATAATGCAATGTCAAGTAAACTCAAAAAAAATAAGTGATTGCTATAACTGGAAAATTATTGTGGGACTCTAAAGATTAGTTCCTTATACTCTATAGCAGGTTACTTTGAAATCAGAAATTGAGTATTATTTGATGCTTAATATTCTATTCTTCCAAAAGTTTGCTAAACTTTCTGATAATCGAAAAATTATACGATTAAGTTAAAACTGTTGGGCAAATAAGCTTTATTCTTGAGCTTGCTATTCCTTTAAAGTTTTTTCTGCAAGGCTTCAAAGGGTTTATGATTACAAATTTATGGTATGAACTATGAAAAATTTTGTGCCATTCCTGTGAATGAATGGGTAAGAGAATTCTTAGGTGATGAGAAAATCTGATGCATTGGCATAAAGTTTCAATGCTATGTCCTGAATGTACTCTATATGAAACTTACTTATAACATTGTTTCTTCTCAGCTGATTTGCGTTATTCGATACTTAATTATGTGATCTACTCGAATTATTAGGTTGTAACCTGCGTCCGTCAACCTTCACAAGGACCTACTTTTGGAATTAAAGGTGGTGCAGCTGGTGGTGGTTACAGTCAAGTGATCCCTATGGATGAGTTCAATCTCCATCTAACTGGTGACATCCATGCCATCACAGCTGCAAACAACCTTTTAGCTGCAGCAATTGATACCCGGATTTTCCATGAGGCAACCCAATCAGATAAGGCTCTACTGAATCGGTTATGCCCACCAAACAAACAAGGGAAGCGAAGTTTTGCTGATATCATGTTTAGGCGCCTCAAAAAACTTGGGATCTCCAAGAATAGCCCCGATGAGCTTTCTCTAGAAGAAGTCAAAAGATTTGTCCGGCTTGATATTGATCCAGAGTCCATCACTTGGAGGAGAGTTATGGATGTCAATGATCGTTTCCTTAGGAAGATTACTATAGGACAAGGCCCAGATGAAAAAGGAATGGTAAGAGAAACTGGCTTTGACATCTCGGTGGCTAGTGAGATCATGGCGGTATTAGCTCTTACAACTTCTCTAGCTGACATGAGAGAGAGGCTCGGGAAAATGGTAATCGGGAACAGCAAGGCCGGTGAGCCTATCACTGCAGATGACCTTGGTGTTGGTGGTGCCTTGACGGTGCTAATGAAGGATGCTATAAACCCTACTTTAATGCAGACTCTAGAAGGAACGCCAGTTCTTGTTCATGCTGGACCTTTTGCTAATATTGCTCATGGGAATTCTTCCATTGTAGCCGATAAGATAGCGTTAAAACTTGTTGCGCCTGGAGGGTTTGTGGTTACGGAGGCTGGTTTTGGGTCGGATATTGGCACCGAGAAGTTCATGAATATTAAATGCCGATACAGTGGGTTAACCCCTCAATGTGCTGTTATTGTGGCAACGGTTAGGGCTTTGAAAATGCATGGTGGAGGACCTGAAGTGGTCGCAGGGAAGCCTCTTGACCATGCTTACTTGACTGAGAATGTGGGTCTTGTGGAAGCCGGTTGTGTTAATCTGGTGAGGCATATTTCCAACACAAAGGCTTATGGAGTGAATGTGGTGGTTGCTGTAAATGCCTTTTCTACTGATTCTGAAGCAGAGCTTAATGCAGTGAGAAATGCTTCATTAGCAGCAGGAGCATTTGATGCTGTTATTTGTACTCATCATGCCCATGGTGGCAAGGGAGCGGTTAGTACAATCTACACTTACTGGTGTTTTACCGTTATAATGGAGCGTTGGTTTCACCATTTATGGTGATACTGGTATTTACTTGGTTATCCATGATTCCCATGAATAGAATGACAAGCTTCCTAGGACCAAATTTCCGCAAAAAACAATTTTGAGTAGTATTTCTAAACATATTTTTAGATGGCTAAATTGGCAGCCTGTTTTTACTATAATTTTCAGGTTGATCTTGGCATTGCTGTTCAAAGAGCCTGTGAGAATGTAACATTGCCATTGAAGTTTTTATATCCTTTGGACACCAGCATCAAAGAGAAAATTGAGGCAATAGCAAAGTCATATGGTGCCCGTGGTGTTGAATACTCAGAGCAGGTTAGTAGGCCCTGTTTGTGTTTGCGATTCGGAAACTGTTTTCTGTATCCAAAAATTTGAAAACACACAAAATGTGTTTGGCTGGTTAAATCCGAAAATATTTTTTGAGATTTTACTTAGAAAAACATGTTGTTTTCAAAAAACAATAAAAAAAAGTTATTTTTTCGAAATTTTGAAATCACAAATCAAACACACCCTAAAGCTCTTTTCGACTACTTTAACAACGTCCTTTTTCTCCTCTTGAATACATTTAAATCTCTTTTTATCTGCTTTCACAATATTTCAACGTGATCTTTTTCAACAAGCTTACTTTTTTTCTTTTTACTAGGCCGAGAAACAAATCGAGATGTATAGCAGGCAAGGATTTTCCTCTCTGCCTATATGCATGGCAAAAACCCAATATTCCTTCTCACACATTCCTTCTCAAAAAGGAGCTCCCGTTGGATTCGTGTTACCTATCCGGGATGTAAGAGCCAGCATTGGTGCTGGATTCATCTATCCTCTCGTGGGAACCATGAGTACGATGCCTGGGCTTCCAACACGGCCTTGCTTCTTCGAAATCGACGTTGACACTGCCACCGGGAAAGTACTTGGTCTCTCTTGAAAACCAGGATTTTCAATTTTGGCTTGCTGCATGGTAGTCTTATCGTCTTGGAGGTATGTTTGCCTTTTCTAACCGGTTAGAAACATTGAATAAAGAACCTCCTCATCTTGGCCTGATTTTTCAAAGTCAGAGCTGTATGTAACAGTGCCTACATGTTTGGAATGTGCGTGACAGCAGTAATGTACACTATAAATAAGAAAAGAAAAATGTCTCTTTTCCCCCCGTAAATTTGGATGAATGTTCTTAGTTCTTGCCTTGGCCCTACAAATATTGACATAAAACCCTAAATCATCTGCCGGAATGTGATCTGGATTATCCTCTGCCATTGCTCTATGGATGTTCTTCTCTTGTTTAGTAAAGTCATATCTTTTTGGGTAGGCTTTGAGCAGTAAGGATAATTTGGCACTCTTGCTACTGCCTCACCCTAAGGGGTGGGGGGATTAATGAGTCAGGAATGGGCTTAATACCTCTCCGAGATTGTGGTATGATGATATAGCTGGTTATACAACTAACGACTAACATTGTTTCTTCTCCCAAAAAAAAAAAAAAAAGGATAATTTTTCACTCTTTTGGAATTGGATGCAAAACCAACTGAGAAAAAGTGCCATATTTTTGGATTTTATTAGAACAGATGAGTAATGAACTCATCCATATCTAAATGATCAGAACAGTCTTTTACATCAATTGAGTTATATATGTTAAAAATGCATCAGGTTGTTACTTCCAGAGTTTCATGTAATTTTTACTATTTGAGTGGTGATAATAGATTTCTGAAAAGGTTATGTAGGAAAAGTTTTTATTGTGATCTTCTTGTACATTAAATTAATTAGGTTTTTTTAATAGTAAATTAAAACAAAAGATTTTTCATACAAAACATTTGAGAAGGGTTGGCTTCTGATTACCTTCATAATTTATTTTTGAGGAGATATGAATATGTTTTAGATTTAATTAATAAAGAGGTGACTTTAAAACTTAAATGTTTTAGATTTAATTATTGTCACTACCTCACTCTAGAGGCCAGAGGGTGAGGGCGATTAACGGTTAGGAATGAGCTTGATACCTTTTTGAGAGTGTGGTATGGTGACGAAGCTAATTATACAATTAACTATTAAATTATTTTTTTTAAAAAAAAGGTTTTTCTAGGAGTACTATTTCTTTTCTAATTGTTATTCCATAGACTAATCAAGTCATTTATTGACTAAGAGGCCTACAACTTGGACTTTTCAAAAAATAAACATGAAAATTGAAATGGATGGAACAATAATTCTAAGACTAAGCTATCAATTTCATCATCTATATGTACTAATTAAAAAGATGAAAGCAACATGGATGATTTCTCAAAGAAAAGGACAAAGAGATATAAAGTAAGCAAAGGTAGATTATAAAAAGATGGAAAGCCAGTAAAAGTTGCATATCTGATTATTTTATAACTTAAAACCCATATTCATCACTTAAAGAACTCACCATTGTAATGCCAACTTCAATATCTGATTCCCTTTTCAACTTGCCCATAAAAAATAAATTACTCAAATTGTAAAATAATAAAATTAATTTAATGATTACGTGGCAAACATGCAAAGGCTGGAACAGAGACTTCTTTGTATAACTGAGAAGTAGTACTGGCTCACTGGCGACTCGCGGCTTCGACAAGGGTGTTCAGCGTAGCGTAGCAATTATGGCTACGACTAGCTTGACAGTTGGACACGTGTCGTACTATCTGACCCATTTTTTTTTTCTTAAAAAAAAATCGTTTGATCAGATCAGAATATTCGGTCAGGTAGAGAGAGAGAAAATGAAGAGAGAGAGAGGCACGCGAGAAAAGAACAAAGGAAAAAACGAGCACCACAACAATTTAAGGAACGACATTCCTAAAATACCCTTGGGGTTTTATGAGGAAATGACGAGAATGCCCTTTTACCTCGAGTCAAAAAAAAAAAAAAAAAAAAAACTGAGTGCGTGGTTGGCCCTACTGTCGCTGGCTGCTGCGTGACATCTAACCAAACATAGAAAAATAAAACGGTAAAAAAAAACCTTACAGAGGAATGACACCTATTTTACACTGTCTACCCTTGTTTTAGAAAATAATAAAAATAACAATAATAAAAAAATTGAGTCTTTCAGTACTTTTTGACCTCTTTGAAGGGATATTTTTTAAAAATAAAATAAATAATATCTAGTGGATTTGGAGCTGGTTAGGTAGTTTGTTTCCAATCTTTCTTGATGTGTCCCATATGGCAATCTAACTTATACTATAATTCAGAGATAATCACGCTAATAATGCTGATAATATGAGGTCCAAAATTATAAGCTTTACATGATTCTATAGACAAATGGAAAACTAGTCTTCACGTGCTTAGCATGTGCAGTCGTTCCACACATTTTGCAAGTCAAGTCAACTAACTAGGCCAGAAGCGTGGACACTTGTCGAATAAAAGTTGTAGTAAAGTAGCTAAACTATTCTCGGGTGTATCAGATCGAAACCACTCCAATATGAGATCAAATGTGCATGCTTGGTCCTCAATCCTCACGGAACTTGCATGAAAAAAAAAAAGTAGCTTGTTTAAGGGGTAAGAGGATGTTATATATGTATAAATATATATTATATAAATAAAAATAGAAAAAAAGAAAAAGAAAAAGGAAAGAGATAAGAAATGGAAAATGGGGTATGTTTGGTTGTGGCTTTAAATGCAATTTTGTTGAAACAAAGATAAAATAAGAATAAAACGAAAAGGGTTGATTTCACATGCCCCTAGAAAGTGAGAGATCACTTGTCATCCCATGGCAGAAGAAGAAGAAGAAGAAGAAGAAGAAGAAGATGAATAATAAGCTGCACCATCTCTACTTAAGCTTCCTTAATTCATTAGTACCACCAAGTTGAAGCTTCATCAAATTTGTAATAATGATCTAAACACAAAATTAAGCAATCTAATAAGAATTTCAGAAATAACCCACCATTGCTAACAATCATATATATCAAAAGCAATATTCAGCAAAACAAAAGAAGATCAAATTAGAACAAACAACATCTCATCATGATGACTTGCATCACCTCCCAAATTCTTGATCCATGTAAAAAGAAGAAGAAAAGCAATTAGAATCCAAATCCATCATCAATATTATGCCCTCTTAGCTAGCTTTGATTCACACCCATCAAGTTATGATTATCATTATTGTTATTATCATAACAAGGTGGTTGTGGTGGTGGTGGTGGTGTTGATAGATGATGATTATCACTTACCATTGTTCTTGTTGCATGTAAGTCGTTCCTCGTTTCTTCCCCAAGCAAGCTACTTATAGATCGAGCCTTCACTATTCCTATTCTCTTCTTCTTCTTCGTTTTCATCATCATCTTGTTCAACAATGGCTTCTCTTCTTCATCATCATCTTCTTCTTCTTCTTTCATTTTGTGGTTATTCTTTGCCGAGAAGTATGATAATAATAAACTTCCTTCTTCTTCTTCTTCTTCTTCTTCTTCTAGTTTCGATTCTTCTTCTTTCTTGGGTTTAGTTTGATTAGTAGTAGTACTAATAGTGGCACGATTACGAACACTGCTCATGCTTCTAAGTCTACCTTTGCCCAAGTGATGCTCACAAAGAGAGTACCCAACAAGTGTTTGTTGGCAACACCTCCATCCTCTTCCATTAACACGACTGCACCTTGAACCCTCCATAATTGCACCAGTACTTATTCCTCCCCTTCTACTTTTCTTCTTCTTACTGATCTGATCATCCGACCCATTTCGATCTCCTTCTTGTAATTTCTGATGAGCCCATAATTTCTTGTTTTTACACCTTGAAGATCTAGTCTTCTTCATCATCTTAATTTTTTTCTTCTCATCCTCATCATCTTCCTTATCATTATCTTCTAGTAGTACTCTTGATCTCTTCTTCAATGGAAATGTCATTTCTCCCTTGCTCCATCTACCACCTTAAAAAAGATTATTACATCAAAAAAAAAGAAAGCAATATTGCACTAACATAATTGTATTATTGATAGTATTAATCATGTATCATGGTGATTTGATTATCATAGTTCACGAGATGATAATCAATGTTGTTCACTTGCTTTATTATTATTATTATTATTATTATTATTATCAGTGTGCAATCTGCAAAGGTTTTGTTCATCAACAACATCATGTGTACTTATATACCTTGATGAGCTAATGAAGAAGACGAAGAAGCCAAGATTCCACCACCACATGCTTTTGCACCAGATATGTTGTTCTCTTCCTTTCTGTAAATCCATCCAATTTTACCAATTAAAAACAAAAATTTGGTGCATTACAGCTCACAAATTACAAGAAAATATAATTGCTATTGCACAACCCAGTTTTTATCACAGCAAATTAAAGATTATCTATATATATAAACCCGCAGCTGTCTGTATTTACTATGTGGGGGATGGATCGAATTGCATGTATGCATATATATGAATGTATGGATGCAAAAGGGCCACGGAATCATGTGGTAAGTGCAACAAGACTAGCAAGCATATATACCCAAACTAACATACTAGTCCAGTATATACATAAACACAGAAAAACCAAATCCAAAACCCAAAAAAAAAGAAAAAAGAAACAAAATAATAATTTTTATTTTTTCTTTTATAGAAAAAATAGAATACAATGAAAATGAGAGCGTACCTACGATTATTCGTTACCAATCTCTTATCCTCAGCGTCTGCTTCATCTTCTCCGGCGACCCCAACTTCTGGGTCCTACAAAACAAGCCGGCGCCGATCATCGTCAAATGGGTTTTCCGGCGGCACACCCAACTCACAATAAACCGTTGCACCAACCCGGAAAACAAAAAGGATTAACAACAAGAAAAAAAGAAAAAGAAAAAAACTTGTATTTTTGAGACATTAATAACCAACCTTGAATGCTAGATGATGGGTAGAAGAAGTAGAGCAGTTCATCATGCAATCATGACCCATAATAATAATCTTCCCACCTTCATCGTTACTGCTTCTATTTGCACCGGCGAGGCTCAGATCGGAAGGCCTTCGATTGTGCACTTGTGGGTCGAGCACTGGATCACAACAATTGCAAGGGTATGGGTGCAATATTTCTCGTGACGATGATGATGATGCCGATGAGTACTCATGATGCGTAGAAGAAGAACAAGTTTGATTAAGTGAGGGTTGTTGTACTGAGCTTGGTGGTGGTAGTGGTCTGAATATTCCTGTAACGGTAGGATCTGGTGGTGCAGGTGAGAGGAGAAGAGACTCCGGCGGTGGCACCGGTGGCGGAGCCGCCGGCCATCTCTTCCTGATTCTCATTGATGAGGTGGTGGATTGAATTTTTTTGGGGGGGCTAAAGACTTAAGAAAGAGTGCAAAATCCCTAAATATTATAGACTGGAATACGGAGGACTCTCTTCTTCTTCTTCTTCTTCCAGTGTTGTTGGGCTTTATGGAGTTTTATTTATTTTATTATTGTTTATATATAAAAGTTATAGAATTTTATTATTATTTTTAATGTATATATCATATGTGCTTTGGTAGCAAAAGACGCACGTACAAAGATAGCAACACGCAGCGCGCGTGCTAGAGCTGTTGGGTTGGGGGAGAGAGGGGGGGGGGTCACTTTTGTTTCGTTGCTGAGTGGCACGTGCGAGGCATATGGTGGGGTGGGGGTGGGGCGGTTTTAATGTGAGAAGCAACAGCGAGGACATAGTACATGCTTTACCCACCGACATCCACGTGTAACATCTACTACTACAACAGTAGATGATTCTGTAGATCACTGGATTATTAATGATTTAGAGCCGTTTGATCTGGGTTGGGCCCACTGGAGAGATTGACACGCCGCGTGATTGGAGGAGTGGGGCCAGGTGGGGGGACGGGGGAGCAGAGACATGCACGTCCAGGTCTTAAACGACACGAGAAATTGGTTCTCTTTTCTCTCTCGCTCACGCCAACTCATCCCACTCTTTTTAATTAATTAATTATTTATTTTGTTATTTCTTTTTGGCTCGGCTTTTAGCCGATGCTAGGCGGCGTTTAGCCGAGCCAAGTCAGATTTGTACGGAAGTTGTTGGGATATGAAAAGTTGGTTACACTTTAACCATAGTTGGATTCTCCCTTCTGGATAAGTTTCCAATACTTTAAAAAAAATAAAATAAAGGTATATACTAGTAAAACTTTAGTGATTTTTTTTTTTTTAATTTCAAATAATTATGGCTTCATTCTCATTAATTTTGAGGTTTCTTTAAAATAAAATCTGACGTCTAGCTTAACAATTCGGGATAGTATTGATACTAATTAAGATTCTGGTCCACCAACTCATATTAAAGTCTATAGTTTAGTTGGGATGTAATGCATGTTTAAAAACAAGTTAGCGTGTGATGGTAGATAATTCATGATATTAGTGTAAATCTTTAATTTCTCACATTCATACTTAGGCTTTTGAGTAAAACCTCATATCTTTTTTTTTTTTTATGGGTTATCGTTTTTTCGGCCCCCTAAAAGTGTCATACCTTTTGAGATGAGACTAGTCCTTTCGGAATTCGAGATTCTGCAGGGGTTTATAGGCGCCTCTTTTATTTAGAATTTGGGCGAGGCAGAGCTCAAATCTGTAACCAGGTCCCTTAACCTACCTCAGGGTCTATTTTTCGTGCTAGCAAACCAACCCATGGTTGGTACCTCATATCTACTTAGCTCAATGATGGACCTAAATTGATTCAGTAGAGATACTATCAGTACTATGTGAAATCTAGCTTACTAACACAAACAAAAGTTTCTAATGATTTTAAAGACCCTTTGTGTTCTTGGTGGGGGTATAAAAAAAATGTTACTTTAACTGTAAATTTTGTAACTGTATGTGCAATTATACATGCATATCCATCGGATACTAATGTTTTATATATTTTGAGGTGTGTAGTAAATGATTCAATGGATATCCATATATAGTTACAACATTTTGTAGTTAAATTAGCATTTTCCAAAAAAATAATACTCGGTTTAATCTAATGATAATATAACAATGTACTTTTCGTATCTGATGTGATATTTAATTTTTTTAATATGTATTCATGTAATATCTTCATTTTAATGTTAGCATTAATGAAATCATCAATAAATCTTGCAACAAGTAGTTTTATTTATTATGAATTATTTTTACAAGTAGTTTTAACACTTTTCATTTTATATGAACATTGCTGTAATATTTATTGACTGATAAATTTAGAGAAGTATTTATTGGTCATTTTTTAAAGAAAAAAAAATCAATAGCAAATATAATATAAGTTGATAGGTTTACATCTTTGCTCTTTTTATTTAAAAGTGAAGAGATGGATAGAATTGCACTGCCTTCTTTACTCACAATCTCAAGTTTCCACATTTTTGTTAAATTTCATCTAATACTTCAAATTACTTTTTTTCTTCAACCATCTTAAAAAATCAAATAGCCTTAAAACATGAACTAGGCCTCAAGATTTCATTGTACATAGGCAACTTCTTCAGCTCCTTTATTCACAAATAAATAAATAAAATCTCAACCATTTCCAGCACTCAAGACTCTCTTTCTTCAATACCATTTTCACACCAAATGAGCATCGATTTGGTAATGTGAAGAAGCTCTTGGAATCGTGTTTTCTGGAGTTCACTCCAAATGGGTGCAGATGTTTCTCTTCCTTTTCATGCTAAGGTTTGAGATTCTACTTTCTTGTCGTTGTGGCTTTTTTTTTTCTTTTTTTGATTTATGATTTCTGTGATTGTGATTGTGATTGTGGGTAGTCTTTGTTTTGGTCAATTGAGGGTTCTGTTAACTGGGTGTTCAAATTATTGAGTTTTTGAACATCTGGTTACAAAAACAACGGTGTTCTTGCAGCAGATAGAATATTATTTTTTGTTCAAGACCCCAAATCCGAGGATAAAATCAAATAAAAAGGCACAGAAAAAATTCCCTTTCAGTGCAAATGTCATTAAATAGAGCATCAAATCTTGATTTAAGGTGCTAAGAAGTGTCTAGTTTGCTGCAGTGATTTAGAAGATGGCATCTGAATCAACTACAATCATTCACTAGAATCTGGATAGATTGAAATGTGTGGTTCTTGAGTGTACTAAAGTAATGATATTATATTCCTTGGTGAGGTTTACAGTGTCACGTGGACCCAATTCATGGTGATTAGTATCATTACATTACATGTCTTTTTTTACTTTGATGAAGCAAGCAAAGCAAATGATGCTTTTCTATTAAAAAAATTCAATATTCATCAACACTACAGGTTATAATATGAACGAATGTAGTAACACATTAGGTAGAGATTCTTACTTAATATTTCAAGGTATCTGTTTTCCAGAGTAGATGTCATCCTTGAACTTGGAATTGAAATCTGCAAGTACAAACACCCATTTGGAATCATAATTTCATCATAATCCTCTTCTTCTTCTTTTGCTTCTTCTTCCTCCTTTTTGTTAAGGCTAAAGTGTCACATGGACTTAAGTATGCGGTTAGTATCATTCCATGCAACGCCTATAGCTCAGAGTTGGTTTGCTTTTGGCTTTGATGCAGCAACTGATGCTTTTTCCATTAAGTTTTTTTATATTCATCAGCACAATGGGTGTAATATCCATGAATGTTCAAGGAATATGTAGTGCTGATTGAGGTTGCCCTTGAATTTGGGATTGGAAATCAGCTAGTATAAGCACCATTTGAATCACGACTTCTCCTTCTTCTTCTTAACTCTGGCTCAATCTAACTGGTTCTCCGACTCTCCTTTAGATTTGGCCTTGCTTGGGCGTTACTATATTGTGTGGACCGAAATAATAGTTCCACGTTGGATATAGGTAAGTACGTCACTTGGAATATAAATTAGGATAATTGCACCGTTTTTGGTACAGAGGACTTTTTGAACAAAACCCACACCTGGGCCAGAGACAATATTGGTACTAATTGAGATCCTAGCCCGCCCAACATACTGGACTTAGGCCTTTTAGATCATGGGACTTGACCAATCTAGATCATCATTGGGGGATCCAATTCTGAGTCTCATTATTAAACTATATGAGATCTTCTTAAATCTGGTTTTGTTATATGTGTTTGTTCTTGATAATCCAAATAGATTGATGCTTCTAATTTTGGTTTTTGTTGCATTCAAGGGTGTCTCATTATTTCTTGTTCTGCATTCTTTTGGGTTGTTTTGTTCCCACCTTCCACTCCTAATTTTAAGAGCTACAGAGGATCAATTGTAATCATGTTTTTGGTATAGCAATTAGTAATAAATCGAACTATGTAACTTGCTCAAGAATCTAAAGTAGAGATTACACCAGTTTGACCTTTAATGACCAAACGGTCGGCAAACAACTTTTTGTTTAATTTTATTACTTTATCATAATATGCATCAGCTATTTGGTTCTAGGTTTATACTTAAAAAGGAAACACTTAGGCTTTAAAAATTTGTAATCATTTGTGTTTCATTGCTTAACTTTATTGTACACCAACGTCAATTTGTTCCTACTACACAAATTTGGTTCCACCATTTAACTGTCTCCAAGGCTTCTTTTTATTATTTTTTTCTTTGTTCTTGTAAAAATGTGGATGACAAAGAATTAGTTTGACCTTAGCATAGTGAACAAGTCTGACTTAAACTTTTCTTCTTTTCATAATAAATTTAGCGTGCCCTTTATGGAATCTTTATCAAAATCATGAAAAAAAAGAAAGATACACATTTATATGAAATGTATTTATATTCTCTTAATTTATATCACAAAAAATTTGAATGGTTTCTGTGGTTTGCCCTGATAAAGTTCAAGTTGCTAAAACATTGAGTGGTTGGATATAAAAAAGTTGAGATTGCCTTCTGATTAAACTTTCAGTTAGTTTTATGACTTAATGCAGGATATCCATACTCCATATATTTTAAAACTAGTGTTTCAGACATGTTATTCCATCATGATAATGGAAGTTTAACCCAAGAAAGATGGAACACTAATTCCTATCAAAACTAAATTTTTACTTTCTATTGAATTTTTGTTCTGCATGTATGTAAGATAAGAGGTCTACTGTAACACCCCGTAAATTTAATTAAATACATACATTAAAGTACGCGTATATCGAAATGTATAATATACGTATTTTATACGAATGAGCTAAATATACGCGTGATAATACACGTAGTTGATACGTATGAGCTAAATATATGCGTGTATGAAATACATGCTATAATTAAGGAACGTGAGCAAATAAATAAAATTATTATTAGTTGAATGAGTTGATTAATTAGATATGTGGATTGAGTTGAATTTAATGATATTTGATGGGGAGTTGGTTAACTATAGATATGAGGAGCATTGGATCTTTGTTATATAAAATATCAACTTCTTTTGTCTTATCTATTTCTCTCATATGCTAACATTAAAAAATAAAACAAACGATGAAGAGAGAGAAATAAAAACAAAAACAAAAAAAAAGTCATATCTACTTTATTCTCTCTCACCAAAGCCCAAACAAAAAAAAACAAAAAGAATAAAAATAATAAAAGAAGGGAAAAAGAAGTTGCCGACAAAAGAATTAAAAAAAAATAGAAGGAAAAGAAGAATTGAGAACGAGTTGCAGAGAGAAGGAACGAAAGAAAGAACGAAGAAGGAGAAGGAGAACGGAAGGGAGAACCCGTGATTCACGTAAAATCGAAACTTGTGGTAAGCGATTTTCACTCTCTTTCTTCGTGAAATTACTATCTAAGCTAGATGTAACGATTCTAGTTGATTAATTTTGACTGTGGGAGTCGTTTTACGGCGTTTTGACAAATTAGGGTTTTGACCCCAACGTGAATGAAAACCCACTAGGAAGGTAGAAAAAACGCTCCCTGGACTGTCAGGACTCCGAATCTGTGGTTAGATTCGATTTCAGGAGGTTTGGGGACCGTTGGACAATTTTAATACAATTTACATCTTTCGGATGAATAGTAAAAATGAATAGTGATGAATAGTGTCGGATGAATAGTGATGAATAGTGTCGAATGAATAGTGAATAGTGAATAGTGAATAAGAAATAGTGAATAGTAAATAGTGAATAGTGAATAGCGCACAGTGCACAGTAAATAGTGCATAGTGAATAGTGATATAGTTAGTGATGTAAATAGTACTGTGCACAGTGATGTGACCAGTGATGTGAATTCAATGAAACCCCCGTTTGAGTTTATAGAAACGAGATAACTGCTTTTGAGTCCTAAATGGATTTATTAGTAGTGAGTTGAGACATTAAAGATGTAAATAGATCTGAATACATGAAATTGAATCATGGAGTGATTGTTACAGGTTAAATTAGTTGGATTTAACTTGGAGCTGGACTCGAAAGCGACGATGATTGGGTTTAAGTTGAACGTGTTGTACGGTGAGTATAGTTTTCTTGATTTGGTTCTTGTATGGCATTGTACGTATATAAAATGGTTGATGGTATGCATGTTAGATTTATATATACTGCATTGAATTTATGGATCATGCAAACTGATTTTAGCATTGGAGTTTGTAATGATGAGGCTTTGCGATTCCTCATTGTCATTTCATTAGGTTTGTCCTAACAAGGGTTGCGATCCTTGAAATGACTGTGAATTGGGTAATGAGAAGTCGTGGCTACCTTGTAACGGCCATACAAGGGTTAGACCCGCTCTCTTGCCTTGCGGAGGAGGGAGATTGTGCATTGTGTTATTGAATTGGGTAATGAGAGGTTGTGTCTACCTTGTAACAGTCTTACAAGGGTTAGACCCGCTCTTTTGCCTTGCGGAGGAGGGAGATTGTGCATTGTGTTTTGAAATTGGGTAATGAGAGGCTGTGTCTACCTTGTACGACCATACAAGGTTAGACCCGCTCTCTTGCCTTGCGGAGGAGGAAAATTGTTCATTGTATTATTGAAAAGCATGAAATTTATGTTGTTGACATGTATGTTATATTCGTTGAATGATGCATGTGTTGCATAAGTGTTTGAAATGATTTTACATGTCATATTTCTCTAAATGTATATAATTGCCATCTCAAGAACTATATTCACTGAGCTGTTGTTTGCTCACCCCATTTCCTCCAATCTTTCAGGTATTGAGTCGAAGGGAAAAGGAACTTGTCTGGTATGTGTATGTATGCTTGGAGGAAATAAATTCTATTTACGTTATTTTGATATGTATAATTATCACACACGATATATATGTAATATCACCTAGATGGGTTGTGTGGTAAGATTATATAATGCTTGGGATGATGAAATGAGATGATCATAGATATTTATCTGGTGAGAATTTAATTTGTGGAATGAATGGAATCAATGTGAATGAAATGATCATCTATATATCTGGGATTTGATTTGATGTGTGGTATAGAAAAAAAAAATATTCTGTACATTTTGGAAAGGTTTGTGAGAGTACGTGAAGGCTGACAGTGTATTATATACTGTATATGAGGATGTACAGTGTATAGTATGCTGTGCCGGTCATGACGTCAGCCTACGTCGGGTGCGTCGTGACATCTACACGCACAATTTCTCAGTGAAATCTAATTTTTTTGCTCTCTGCTAATAGTCATGATTTGAATGCATTTGTGATAACAGTAACAAAGCCCCGTCCCAAATGTTTGAATGGAAATAAATGAACGTTGATCCTTCTTTCATTTCTCTCTAGAACCTTTTTTTTTCCGTCTTTAACTATGTACTAGCATCAATGGTGATGGCTTATCACAAAAATTGATCATACCTCAAAAGGGTCTTCTTCATAAAATGAGAGAGGTTTTTGCTATAGTTCTTCATTTTTGGTTTCTCGCACAATATCGGCCTTCCTTAAGTTCTTTTACATAAATTGCATGATAGAATTATATCATTCTACACCATTTTAAGTTAGGTGAGCACGCCAGAAGCAAACAACTAATGATTCCCATGTTATTTTCAAAACTTATATTCTCATCGCAATTAGTTGTCTGAAATCTGTAGAACATCCCGTTCTTGTCAAAGTCTCAGAGCTCCTTGCTATTCAGCATTATTCGCCATAGAAATATAATTTATAGGAATTTTCCCCCCTTCTAGTAGAGTGAGTTATTCACCATGGATATAATTTATATGAATGCATCGATTTAAATGTAGATCTGTTGATCAGCTATC
Source organism: Paratinospora sagittata (assembly GCA_035771175.1). Classification (NCBI taxonomy): domain Eukaryota; kingdom Viridiplantae; phylum Streptophyta; class Magnoliopsida; order Ranunculales; family Menispermaceae; genus Paratinospora; species Paratinospora sagittata. The sequence goes on from CM069597.1 coordinate 46,526,112, forward strand.
CAATTTTCTTCATGTGGTCCATGACAAAAAAAATCTTTTTATTCTTTTTCCTTCTCATGACAGCCAAACTCACTTTGGTTACCATTTCTGCAGGAATAAGTTGTAAAAAACTTCTTACAAGACGCTTGCGCATGCTCGTGGAAACAACTGTGATGATGTTGACGATGATGAAAAGTAGGGGTTTGGTTTTTTGAGTAAGTTGTGGGAATACTACTCACACTTAATTTACTGTCATTTTCTTTATATGAAGAATACTAAATTTTTAAAAATCTGATACAATGAAGTGGAATATCAAATTTTTTGTAGATTTTTTTCATGGTAGAGTAACCAAGCCAATGGGAGGCCATGCTAAAGCTAGAGACCATGGATTTTTTGTTAAATTCATCTCATTTATCATGAGGTTTATGGGATTGATCTCAAGGGAAGAATTGTTCATATTGATGCTGTATTTTGTTGATTGATCTATAGAATGTAAAGAGATTTTTTATTTTTTTTTGACAAAAAGAAAAATGTAAGACCATTTATATTGATTTGTTATGTGTGCAACAATTTAAGTTGCATTTGGTTCACAATCCGAAAAAATTTAGAAAAACAACTTTTTATTGTTTTCTGAAAACATGTTTTCTTAACAAAAAAAATGAAAAACTATTTTCAAAATCTTTTGAACCAAATAAGTTTTTGGTGTTTTCGAATTATTGGATACAGAAAATTGTATTCCGATCACGAACCAAACGCCCCTAGCTTTTGATACTATTTCCTTTGATTTGAATGGATAAATTGATTTGCTTGTAACTCTACTTCAGGAAGTCAGTTTCTTGGATCAGTTTTCTGCTTCTGATATGGAACATTTAAAAGAGGTCCAGTGGCTAAGTCTTGAAATTGCTTTCATGTTGTTTATTGTGGGGATGTTGACATGGAACCTCCACTAATTAATGTGAATTTTAAATCAATAGTATTTATAACAGAAGTTAGGTGATCAACCTAAAAAATATCAGAGATTGTGGTGTATATACATTGAGAAAAAAATAGAAACATTTAATAAATGACTTTTTAACTGACTAAAATTTGAGTAATTTTAAGGATTGATTAATTATTGAGTAATGCTCGAGGGACACGCCTTTTTAATACACTTTCTTGATATTGTATTTGGAGTTGACTCGAGGTAATCCAACGACTCTCAAGTATAATATCAAGAAAGTATGTTTTTTTAAGCATTTCTCTTAAGTATTAAAATATCATGTTTGTTCATTTACCCAATTTGTTCGAGTGCTAGATCGAGTTTACTTCTTATGTTTAGCAAACATGCTTCAATATTAAATCACGTTTTTTTGCAACTGCATGAGTTGATTTGTATTAAGTGTTAAGTCGATATTTATATTACAATAGTTTTATATTCTTCAATTATCTTTCTAAATTGTGTTAAAGATAATTTAATGCTATTAATTATCTGTAAAATTATGACGTGCATGTGCTAAAAGAGCTGCATCAACTAACGAGTGGTTGGCTCAATAGAAGCTAAGTCCCAAAATAATTTTTGCATAAAAGATTCAGAGTTCGAATCTTTGAGGCATTCTTTTTAAGAAATGTTTATCATTCTGTTAGAAACTAGTTCACATCCGAAGGGTACGGAAATACCTCACAGAAAACCGAAAAATAAAAAATAAAAGAGCTGCACCAATAAATAATAGTGATGAGTTTTGGGGGTAAATTGCAAGAAAATAAATAAATAAATAAATAAATATTTGACATTTTCAAATGGCAATATGAACCATAGAATCAGTTTTTTTTCATTGAATTTTTCAATATTGTTTGAAAAACTTTTCAACAAAAAAATTGACTAATGCAACCAAATGCATACGTTTATTAATCATTGAATTTGTGAAAATAAGTTGAAAGAAAGTGAAGTGGGATTACATGGATGGTGATGCTGATCCTGATGCACATGAATAAAGCGCGTGAAGTACCGGAAACCACAATAAACAAATTGTGGTGCATGTTCAGTCGGTTGGATTGCCTTATTTATTCATTTATTATTATTATTATAATCAACAACTAATTATATATATATATATATATATATATATATATATATATATATATATATATTGTCTTATATATAAAAAATATTTTCGTTGACTACATCATACTGTCGACAAAAATATATGCACTCGCAGGATAAGAATTGTCAGCTATGGCCTTCTTGTATTATATTTTTATATCTCATTCGTGAATTTAAGCATGATTAACCCTAATACATTTTTATGACTTATTAAGACCCATTAATATATAATCAAAAGGATAAGAGGAGTACCACCATCGATTGATTTGGTGATTCGAGAGTCAAACTCAAGGAAAGTTGAGTGACTTAGTTTCTGATTCGAGCCCTCCTTGACAAAATTATAATTGAAGAGACGCTTTCGTCTCTACAGAATATCAAAGTCAGGTAGAATAATCTCGTTTTAAAAGAAAATGAGAACACCACCGAATATCAGAATCTCGATATTAAAAAAAATAAAATAATTAGGAGTAAATATATAAGACCTATGTTTTTGATTCGAGCCCTCATTGACAAAATTATAATTAAAGAGACGTTTTCGTCTCTAGAGAATATCAAAGTCAGGTAGAATAATCTCGCTTTAAAAGAAAATAAGAACACCACCGAATATCAGAATCTCGATATTAAAAAAAAATAAAATAATTAGGAGTAAATATATAAGACCTATCTAGATTCAAACTCATATAAATATAAGGCTAATTTAAATTTAATCAAAGTGTCGTCCATTGTTATTATTTTATAATAGAGGTTGTAATTATTAATTAATGAGGTAGCTGAAACAGAAGTTTTGCTTTTTGATTTGTCTCGCCTACACCTTTCACTCCTTTTCTCCCTCCTTAAACGCTCACAAGACTTTTATTTCTTTTGTCTTTGAACAGGGTGAGAAAGTGGGCCATCACTTAATTCTCACAACTGACATGTAGGGTTCATACCAAAAAAATTAAAAAATAATAATAATTATTCTTTTCAATCCAATCCAATCCTAATCCCATGCCATGCCGACAATTGAAACCACAAATCTGGGAGAATATTTTTTTAAATATTTTTTTAAAAATCGTTTCTCAAAAAAAAAAGTTTTTAAAAAAAGTTGGTATCACACAATTTTTTTTAAAAATAAAAAAATATTTTTTTATCATAATTTAATTAAAAATAAATATTTTTTTATTTTATTTTTTTATTTTAAGTCATGTAATTTTATTCTAAAAACATAAAAAAGAAAACGTCTTCTTAATTATAATGTCGGCAATACAAGATAGAGTTTTTTAAATTAATAAAATAAAATAAATAAGTATTATCAAATACTTTTTAAAATATTTTTAAAAAAAACTTTATTAAAAAGAGTTATTTTTAAGGTTACTGAATATGTAGTTAGTTCAACTACTATGATAACTTAAGATTTTCAGTGTAATATAAATATTAACTTAAGAAATTAAACATTAAAAATTAACAAAGTACCCAAAATCTTGTTTAACCTGTTTTTTTGTTTTCTAATTCCCTTTAATTTTAAAATTTTATGGATTATTGAATTATCACTATTTTTTGGTGGGATATTAATATTATTATTAGTAAGGTGTATGATGTTCGTACGTACGGGCGGATTCATTGAATACAGGGTAATATTTAAAGAAGTAAAGAAGAATACAGGTGTCAACTGATTGAACCATCCGTACGGATGGGAACGCGGAGGACAGTGTGACTACCAGAATTATTTTCCGCTGTATTTTTCAATTTTCTTATAAAATATTATATAATAATTTCGGTAAAGTGCACGGCGCGCTCAGAATCACGATAAAAAGTGCAACTCAACATCATAACTCCGTTAAGTATATTTCAAGGGCAGCTTCAAATCATTTTTACAATATTGCCAGCACCCGCGTTCAGACGCCCTTAAATATGTAGAATTCTCTTTGAAGGGACAAGAATGTATTATAATAATAATTACGTATGTAATAATATAATTATATATAAGTCTGATAATATATTTTTATATATAAAATAATAAAGAAAATATTTTTAAAAAAATTTTAATGAATAAATAAAGAATTATAAAATATAGACTCAAAAACTTCTATCCAATCCACCTTAATCTCTTGAAAAAAATTAGATAATAATGAGATGAGTTACCTTAGTGGATAAAATAGTTCATGAATATAATAATAAAATATGTGATGAGAGACATCTTATAGGTCCCAAAGAGAAAAAGTATCACACAAGAACCTCGTAGATAGATTATCATGACAGTGATCTTGTAGCTTTTCGTTGGTACGAGAATTAGTCGGTGTAGAATAGAATGGATACAAAGGTAACTGTAAATTGAAATAGTATTTTTATGCTAGAATAAGTGGTCAATCTTATGTAATTAAAAAAAATTAATTATAATAAATTTAGTTATAGTATATTCTTTTTAAAAAAACATAAAAATAAAAAATTATATAAAATAAAAAATCACATAGAGTTGAGATGGGGAAATATTGCTCATAACCTTTTAAAAACATTAATGATAGCAAAATTAAACATAAATTTAATATAAAATGTATAAATATAAAACAATATTAATTGTATCTTAAAAGGGTTAGTGGTGTCCAATGCTTCAATTAGCACTTCCGTCGGTGACTAATCATTGAATTATAGTGGCATTTACGATATTAACTAAAACAACAGGGGCTTTTTCCCATAATCCCTCTCTTTCGTCCTCATCGTTTCTCTGTAAACGGACATTCCAAAAATACTCACTCTCTATCACTACTTTCTCACTCTAAAAATCTTCTCTCTTCTTCTACCACTTTCAAATCCAGTCTTCTTCTGCGATTGTTTTCTTAGGGTTTCTCATTTTGATCCATTTGGGTCTCCAAAGATCACTGCTTGATCTTCATCCATGGCGGATTCCGGTAAGCAGCAGCTGCAGCACCATATTTCAACATCCACCGGAAAGCTCTTCTCTTCCGATTTCTACAACTTGTTCTCAATCTTCCAAACCCGAAGAACTAAGATCTTCGCTTACGGTTTCATGTTCACTTTCGTCGCTTGCACTGTTTTTCTAGCTTTTAGCCCTTCTAGCAACTCATCTTCTCCTTGGTTCTCTAACATCTTCAGCGCCACCGCTGGTTCTGGTTCTGATTCCTCTTATAGATCCCGTTTTTCATTTCTTTTCTCTCACTTTTTCCCGAATTCTACTCAATCTACGGTTCAGATTGGTGTTAATTCGACTAGATCTCGATACCCAGATGCAAAATTAGACGATTTGAATGGGAATCAGACGGTGGGTATCTCGTCGGCGCTTAAGAAGAAGAAGGGGGTTCTGGGTAGTAAAGGTTCGAACTTTACGAGTAATGGGACTAGTGTGAATTCTACAAGTGGGGTTTTGAAATCGGAACAGTTGGATTATAATATGGAGAAAGGAGAGGAGAAGAAGATTAAGAGAGAAAAATTGATTAGTTCTTTGAGGAGTTGTGATATATTTGATGGGAGATGGGTGAGAGATGATTCTTATCCGCTTTACCCACGTGGGTCTTGCCCTCATATAGATGAGCCTTTCAATTGTTTTTTAAACGGTAGGCCTGATTCTGATTATCAGAAGCTCAGATGGCAGCCAAAGGGTTGCAATATGCCAAGGTAATGTGAAACTTTTCTTTCAATTTGATACATAGTTTTTGTTTTGTGCATGGATTGTGGTAGGGAATTTGTATTCAAATTCTGGGTTTTTGTTAATTGTTATTTGATGATTCAGGTTGGATGGGAGAGATATGTTAGAATTGTTGAGAGGGAAGCGTTTGGTTTTTGTTGGGGATTCTCTTAATAGGAACATGTGGGAATCTCTTGTTTGCATCTTGAGGAACTCGGTGGAAGATAAAAGTAAGGTTTTTGAAGCGTCTGGGCGTCACGAATTTCGAACAGAGGGGGCTTATTCATTTATGTTCGAAGTATGTTGTTCTTACTTAATTTCTTTTGGTGTTGAAATTGAGTTGATCAATTTCTTTTTCAGTAGATTTTGGTTTGTGGTGTTTTTTTTTTTTATGTAATTCGGATTGGATGATAGGATTACAACTGCTCTGTTGAGTTCTTTCGATCGCCATTTCTTGTTCAAGAGTGGGAGATGCCTGAGACAAATGGAAGCAAGCATGAAACACTTAGACTTGATTTGGTGGAGAGATCATCATCTAGATACAAGAATGCAGACATAATCATCTTCAATACTGGTCACTGGTGGACCCATGAGAAGACCTCCAAAGGGTATTTGTCTCAATTTCTAGTTTTTTTTTCCTTAGGTTGGAGTAGCTTTAGTGAATTTTCGATTATAAGATTTCAACTATTAATATTATATGAAGAAATTGACTAGGCCAATTCCAATGATTTTGCAGCAAGGATTATTACCAAGAAGGCAGTCATATTTATGGTGAATTAAATGTTGTTGAGGCATTTAGAAAAGCTTTGACTACTTGGGCAAGATGGGTAGATGCCAACATAAATCATGAGAAGACTCTGGTTTTCTTCAGGGGCTATTCAGCTTCTCATTTTAGGTACACCACAGACCCATTACTCTTCATTAATTTCTGAGTAATTCTGCATTGATTGTGGTAGAAACTGCAGTGCAAACTATATCATCCCAACACTTTTAGATTGTTATCGAATCACATGTTAATGCGTGATTCAATGTAATCCAAAGGTGATGAGGTTTTGCAATTTATACTGCAGTATAGCACTCAAACCACTTTAGCATTATTCTTAATTTTCAGGTGGTGAATTTAATTACATACGAAATCTTTTTTTTCCGTTTTCTCCTTCCCAATGATCATTTGGTGGAACAATAACTCTCTAATTTTTTTTTATGTTTGTAATCTTCATTATTTCTCAACCGGCCACCATTGAAACTCCGCAATGAGAGCGAAAAGACTGAGCTCTCATGGTGGCAGTTTGATTGCAGCACATATTATCAGTTCATCAGCATTTATGTTCTGAAATGAGATAAATAATACTTCAACATATTTCGTTGGTCATTTTCACAGAGGTGGGTGATGGAATTCCGGTGGGCAATGTGATAGTGAGACCGAGCCCATCAAGAACGAGACTTATCTAGCTCGGTATCCTCCAAAAATGAGAGTTCTGGAGAAAGTGCTACATGGGATGAAAACTCAAGTCACATATCTTAACATTACGAGAATGACTGATTATAGGAAGGATGCTCACCCATCAATATACCGAAAGCAAAATTTGACGGAAGAAGAACGGAGATCACCATTGAGGTATCAGGATTGCAGTCATTGGTGTCTTCCGGGTGTTCCCGATTCGTGGAATGAGCTTGTATATGCCCAACTCTTAATTAATTTGAACCCGAACAAGCAACAGCAGCAGAAGCAGAAGCAACACTAGGTAATAGAGTTAAATAGCCAATTTTCGAGTTATCATTAATTTTCATATTAATGAGCATCTTTGTACTATAGTTGTCTTCTTATAACTTGGGAAGACTCGAGAAAAAGGGTGTTTTATGATGAGATGTAGGGACAGTAAAACAGAGATGAAGAGAGAGAGGGGTGAAGTAGCTTTCTTTGGAAAGGGGAAGTATTAGCTGTATAAATATATATTAATTTACACATGGGAAGAAAGGAAAAGGGCAAGGGAGATGTTGATAATGGCAGCATACCTTTCCTCTCTTTCTCATCACCATGGGTGTTTCATTTGGCCTTTGGAAGGCTTAAAGATGTAAATCACTTCTTGGGTTTGTTCATTGAAAATCAAATAATGTTGAATCATCACCATGGAAACCATTTGGCCTTTGGAAGGCTCAAAGATGTAAATCACTTCTTGGGTTTGTTCATTGAAAATCAAATAATGTTGAATTGTTTAATATAAGTTTCCATAGTTTATCAGCTATGTGGACTACACTGTTGATGTTGTAGTAGTAGTAGTAATAGTAGTACATCTCCAAGATCAAAATTAGAATTCTGATTCTTATAATGCTTTCTGAGATCATTTTGGTTGATTGGTTGAAATTCAAATTTCTCTACTTCTGTGATCTAAATCCAATGGATGCTTTGAGTTCATTCTCCCTCTTCATGGATGAAATAGCATGCAGCCATGCTTTCAGGACTCATGAAGATTTTCTCAGAGGTAGTTGAAACTCCTGAAATCAGCTTCATTTGGATTTAGTGCCACCCAAGACACCCAAAAGCTTGCCTATCTAAGAACATAAGAACATAATATAATAATGCTAACTATATTAATATAAACCTTTTAACAGTAGAGTGACGCATCATCTTTTACTTGATATCTTTCCAATAATCTTCTTTTACATATAAAATGAAGTTTTTTTTTTTTTTTGAAGGAAATATAAAATAAAGTTGAATATTGGTTCATTTATTTAAACTTCAATTAATCTTTAGAAAGAAATAACTAGAATAATTAACATACAATAGTAATGCAATCTTCAATAATGGATTAACATGTCACTTCTTAACTTCATCTTTTTTTATCAACTGGTAGTAGCTTAGAGCATAAGTGAAGTTAAGGTCTAGGTTTCGAGTTTGAGTTTGGACGTACTTTCATTTATCCACCTTTAATAGGAGGGTCAGCCCAAATGTCTTTGTCATGCCGGAGTTAGTGAGGATTAGTCTCCCTTTTCCTTCAAGATGTCAAAAAAATCGGTATAAAAAAAAAAAAAAGAAAACTTCAGCTCTTTTTAAAAATCAAAATAAAAGCTCGTGCTTTCCACTGGTACTGAAAACTTGTTAGAAATAATGGCTTGAAAAATTAAATTGTTAAGAGGATGGGCTGTAGTTGTTTTGGTCCAGCCCAAGTCCTATGTACTCTCTGCGAGGAGTTGAGCTATTTTGCTTTTTAAAGTTTTATTTTGTTGACATTTAGGTCAATTGTTATCAATGTTGACATATGTAAGATTTTGGTTGAGATTTTATAATAAACTATTGTTTCCATCGTTGATATCAATAAATTTGAACTAGATATGTCAATGTCAATAGAATCATATGATAGCAACTCCCACCACCTATAGAGGGGAAAAAAAAAAAAAACCAGCTTGAGTTTTTTTTATTAATATAAAAGAAAATAAAGGAAGAAATAAAACAAAATCAACTAAGAATCCACCGTCTTAAACTTGCACCAAATATCAACCCAACAAAGCCTTTTCACATGGATAAGAACTAAATCTATCACCAACAAGCGGCTGACTCAATGGCTATAAAAGTTTTAGTGTTTGATTTTTAGATACGTCATTGTTTATCATTTCACTCCTGCCTCGAACACGAAAATTAGTCTATACCCGAAAAGGGTATGGGGATACCTAGTAAAAAACCCAAAAAAAAAAAAAAACTAAATCTACCCAGTACTATAATTAGTTATTTATTAATTATCTTCATGTTATTTTAGGGTTTTTTTTTTTTTAAATGACAGACTGAAATAATAAAGAAAGATATAACTAATCGTATCGACGACGTATATAAATTTAAGTTTATATTAAGACATTTTAGTTTGAAATTTTATGGTCATATATAGAGTCTTCTCTTGTGAAAGAAAAAAAATAAATGTAAGAACTGGTCCATGTCTAATTAATTAATGGAAGACCTTGCAGTTGCAGCCAATGTCAAAGTTGGGGAAAGTAAGGTTAAAAGAATTGATGATTATAGGATAAGGAATGGGAAGAATTGTGGAATGGAATCCAAGATTGGCTTAAAATCATTACCATATTCTTCTTCTTTCTTTCTTTCAAACCATACCTCACAAAAAAAAAAAAAAAAAAAAAAAAGCATTTCTCTTTTCACCATTCTTCCACAGTTCGAGTCCTTCATCTTCCAATCATTTCATTTTGCTTGTGCAAGCTGCAACCACCATATGTCAAACCCCCCCTCCCCCCCCACCACATACATATCAAACTTTTTCATTCATCTTCCCAAAGAAAATAATAATAACAATAATTATCATTATGATCATATATAAATCTTATCGATAATTACAAAAAATAATGATGATTTTGATATATGTAGTGTTACATTTGACATAACGACTGTTGAATATCTGTAATTTGATTTCATGAAGCTACTACTATTGCAATGTCAAACGGGTCAAATCAATTGATCACCCTGGTGAAAAAATGAAGACATATTGGTTTACTTAATTAATTTAGTCTACATCTTATCATGGACTTGTTCAATGCATGGACTAATGTTTTATTGCTATCAACAGATATTTTAATTTTTTGTTTTTTGTGAATTTATTAAAATTAAAAGAAGGGCCAGAATCCAAGTACTTCATCATTGTATCGTGACGTATGTCTGTATCAGTACCTTCGTCGCGTTCTCTTTATAATGACCGTTCAGAAAGGTAATAAGTCTTCAAATGCCATTCATGTCCCCACCACACTACTACCCAAAATGCCCTTCACAACCGCCTCTAAATTACATACCAAACCTTAAAAAAAATATAAATAAAAAATAAAAAGAAAGAAAAAAAAAATTGTATTTTTCTTTTCCCAAATTTAGTACTGAATCGAAACAATTTCTCCTGTGTCAGAAAATTATAAAAAAAAAAAAAAAAACCCAAAAAACACTTACTCCCATCCTTTCTCTCTCTCTCTCTATCTATCTAAAATCTAAAATTCCCATAAAGCCCACGAAACCTAACAAACAGATAAAAACCAACGCCCACGGATTTCAGACTATTTACAAAACTGCCATTATCATCATCAGAAAAAAAAAAAAAAAAAAAAAATGCTCTCATGAAGCGGCGGATGGGTGAGCTTGAGAGAACGGATAAAACATTGGCTTTGCGAGAGAAAACGCCGTTGCTTTACTGGTGGTTACGCCGGCGCCGGGGTTGGCGTTGGCAGTGAACTTGTCGGCGGCGGTGGGGCCGGCGCCGGAGTTTGTGGAGGTGGTGGCGACACGCTCGCAAGAAGGGCACATGGTAAGCGTGGTTGCAGGAAGTTGCATGTAAAAAGGGTTTGAGGTTTTTAGGGTTCTCAGCTCTTGAAGCTCTTTCTGCAACCTTCTGTTCTCTTCTGTTAGGGTTTCACAGCACCGCTTTAAGTACTCGCAATCCACCTCCGTTTGCTTCAGCTTCGTTCTAAAATACCCAATAAAATAAAATCAATAAAAAAATAAATATATATGATCAAGAAGTTGTTGAATCATTTAAATCATATATATATATGTATATTTATCAAAATAAATAGTCACATATATGTGTATGTGTAAAAATATAAATGGATATACCTGGCTCTTCTGTTCTGGAACCATACTTCCACTTGGCGAGGACGAAGATTGAGTTGTTTTGCAAGAGCAAGCTTTTGTTTCTAGAAATTAGGGAAAAAAAAATAGTTAATGAGACATACCAAAAAATGATAAGAACAAGTATAGCTGAAAATAAAAACACCCGTTAGTTTCTAAAAAATAAATGAAGCCTATTAAAAATGGAAAGAGCAGGAAACTAAAAATAAAAATACCCATTAATTTAAAAGTGCTCGTAATATAATGGGTATTTTCATTTTTATTTTTAACTTGGGATTTTTGGACGTACTGGGTTGAGGGTATTGTGTTCTTTGAAGCTTTCTTCGAGAAAAGCGGATTGTTCTTTAGAAAGCCTAAGTTTCTTCCTGTTAAGCCCGTTTTCTTCTTCATCACTAGCCCTAGGAGAAGCTCTCTCAGCGTCTAGATCAATAGCTGCAGCTTCCAAATCTCTCTTATTGCTTCCGTTAATGGAGAAATCCATCTGAAATGAAGAAAGAGTACTGTTTGGAGAAGACACAGTGGTTGTTCCTTCATTGATTTCCTCCGCAGATGGCAATCTGTTCACATCAAACCCTCTTGCCGTTACACCAAAATGACCCGAAGATGGTTCAGAATTATTCGCTGCAAAAAGGCCCAAAAAATTATAGAAAATCAGAAAAATAAAACTTAGATCTTAATAAAGATATATATACACATAATGGGTATTGGGTATTATTGTTATTTACAGTTTCTAGAGGGGGGCCATGGAAGACCAAGCTGTGAAGAAGAAGAAAAAGAACGAGGAACAGGAGCTAAAGGAAGAAGATCAAGCTGAACAGGAGGATCTGCAGAAACCCTTGTTTCTTGATCAGTTTCTTCTTCTGCATCTACTGCTTCAATATCTTTTGCTCCTCCATCATCATCATCATCTTCATCGTTCCTTGATCCTTTTCCACCATTAGAGCCAACTTCCAAGCTCATGCACAGCGCAGAACCGCTTTTATTGTTACGATTCTTATCAGCTTTTTCATAGAATCCATTAAAATGCAACCTTGACGCATCTCCCAAGCTCAGACCCAGCTCCATCGTCTATAGAAAATAAAAATCCAGAGAAGAAGGAAACTAGAAAATGGAGTTTAAAGAGAGGTTGGGAGAGGCTAATCTATTTTTATATCTATCTGTCTATCTCCTCTGTTAAAGGGTTTTCTTTTTATTTTACTTTATTATAATGATATTTTGGCTGGTGTGAAACAAGTTTGACCGGCAAAACAAGGTTGACAAACACACGTGAAAATGATAATATTTTCATAAATAATTGAAAAAAGTTTAGATTTGCAAAAGATTTTCCCTTCTCCCATGGCTTCTGCTACACTGATTCCTCTGCCCTTTTCTATTATTGTGTCTGATTTTGCTCTTAACACATCAGAGACCCTCCACCCTATCGGATCCTACTTCTGTACTACAATATATAATATTAATAATCATGGAATTTCAATTATCCAATCCAATGGTTTATTTCATGTATTCCTACCCAAAAAACATACTTTAATATATACATAAAAAATGTTTTAATTGCACGCACAACAACAACTACGTTACCATCTAAATACTATTTTTTTTTTAAATGCAGGAAGACATAATTTTTAATAATTTTTTTAATATTATATTATGTGACAGTATATAACATAATTATTTTTTATTATTTTAAAAAAAAAATTCTTATGTTGTATATAAATAACGCTACATCAACATAAATTTAAATTTAAATTAAAAAATAAAATTACTCTAGTATTATTCTTCATATAATAAGAATCATTTAAATGCTTATAGGTTCGATGGGCTAGTCAGATACACGCAGACATTAAATGCATAAAATTGAAATGCTAGTGTCACAAAAAAAAAAAAATTGCTTATAAATAAGTTGTATTCTAATTTTATATTGATCTACAGAACAGATATAAACATTCTAACTATAAAAAATAATTTTAAAAAAAAGCTACTGTAGCAAACAACTGTCGTTACCATGTCAATCAAGTGATATATTTTAAAATTAAAATGTATAATATATACAATATTAATTATTCAACCGATGCAACAAAGTAATTTATTTTTTATATCAACGTTGATAACTATAGTTAAAATAACGTTTTATCTTATCCTGAGGTAACCAATCCGGCCTTGTTCAACCTATTCAAGTTTTATTTTATACTTGGAAACATTCAAGGGTTTGTTGAGCTCAATATTTATGCTATTGGCATCTCATTTATATTTTGTATTCAAATTAATAATTAAGAGGTACACAACGACAACGAGAACAACAGTAAACACTTTCCGTTCATCAAACGGCTCTGATCGGCTAATCATTTTGACATTTTGACACTTTGACTCCACCTATCAAATCATCAACAATCAAATGATGAGTAGTCAAATAATCACAAACACCGTTGACTCACCAACCAGCAAAACGGAACTTTTATAATTTGAAACGGCACATTGGACTCATGTCACTTTTTTATTGGATTATCATATTATTATTATTATAAATTTTTTGAAATTCGAAGTTTTGACTAAATAAAATTAAATAAATAAAATAAAGATGTAGTGGTGGGGACAAGCACGTGACTTGACCTAGCTAAGTTCTGATACTAAGTTTCGAGGCCGCATCACATATTCTGTGGTCCTCAACTCTACGGGCCCACACATCCTTATCAAACGGTCAAAAACCACCAAAATCATCCACAATTTAATAATAATCAACGGGTACGTGGCGATTCTAGCTAGATTCGGCCGTACTACCAAATCCTCTAAATTACCGCAAGAAATCTGTCACGTGCTCATCAAACCTCGGCGAGATCTTTAATAGAGCAAGTGACTCTTTACTTCTGAGTCCTACGTACGCTGGAATATTTTAGAAACTGATCAACGGTTCTGTTCCTCGGTCTCACGTACGCTTGATTGCAGGGTAGGATTAAGATTAAAATCTCGGGAGAATTTGACTTGGATGGCATTAAAAGTGAAAAAATGGGAGAAAATCTGGAGCGAATCTAAAGCAGACCTACGGGTGAGTCCTAATTACTGGCAAGTGAGGGCAATAGGGGTAGAATGGGAAATGTGGGTTTTTTTTTGGGTAAAGAGAGAATTGGAACTGAGTTTGATTGTTCTGGGATGGGATAAGGAAATGGTTGGGGTGTCACGTGAGGGAAGCGTGGGTAATGATGGCGGGTGCGGCTGGAGAGAGGGACAAGTCCACAGAAGCAATGATTAGTACGGCTGGTGTGTCCACGCCCTTCCCCCCACCTGTAAAAATGTGGGGACCACACTGTTTCCTAAGCAAAACCAATGCAATTATTAAGGGTTGATTGAATGGGTCTCCCTCCCCTCCATCCCCTCATCATTGCTACTCAACTCTCTTCGGTTTTAACGGAACCGCGTCTTAACGACCGTTATCTTTTTTTTTTTTTTTTTTCTTTTTAACGGTGGGTTGGGATAGGAATTCAAAAACAAAATTTCAGTTTAAAAATAATAAAAAACTCAAAAAATTAAAAACTATTTTTTTTACATTTATCAAACCAAACATATTTTTTATATTTTTAAATTTTTGGATAAAAAAATGTATTTGAATAACAAACTAAAAGGCACCTTATTTTCTTGAAATTTTGTTTTTTTAAATTCATATCACGGTAAAACTAAATTTGAAAAAAATTTATGTATTTGATTAACTCAAGTTAAGTTAAAGGAAATTACTTCATAACTATATTAGAATAATTTATTTTCTTCATTTTATAAGAAAATGAGTCCATAATTATATATTTTTTAATTTATATATAGTTATAGTATTTTAAATTTTCTTATGGCAGTACCATATTTTATTGGTTTATATATTGCTTATGCAAGTCGGTGCAATAAATGATTATGGGCTAAACTATTATTATATAATTAATTATGATCATTTTTAATAAAATATTGAATTAACTTTGTAATAAAAATATATATTTAAATTTTTAATAAATGTTATTAATTCTTATTGTTTTTAACTAATTTTACTCATAATAATAATAAAATTTTACATTTATGAAGGGTTCTTACGCGATGAAGTGGGATAATTTATTAATTAAATAAATGTAGTGGAGAAATTATTATATATAATTATATAGATATAAGAATAATAAAGGGAGGTTGGGCCACAAGACCAGACTAGAGGTTGGTGATGATGGTGATGATGATAAATAGGTTTTATGATTACGGAGTGAAAGGGAGAAGACAGGTAGCATGCGATGTCGCAGTTCCCCAAACATTCAGATGTATTGAAAGGAACACCATCATTAATCATTTACTACTAGTAATTATTATTAGTATTTAAATATAATAAACCTAACCCCTCTTTCTCATGCACACCTCCATTATTATATTTTATATAAAAAGATTTGATATATTCTCTCTGTATAACACAAGCCTTTAGGTATATTAGTCAGGAATGACCTATTAATATTATATAATAATAAGGGTAGAGGTATTAAATAATATAGATAAAAATAATTAAAAAAAATTAATTTTTAGTAAATTAAAAGCTGACTTAGTCCTATATATATGGAATGAAAATTTATGTAGCGGAATCCATATAATTGAGAAAAGACTATAGTTTAATATAATAATTATATCAAACTCTAATGCTTTGGAGAGTGGTAGAAGTATAAGTTCCTAAGTTCATTCGTTGATCACGTGTATTAAACAGTTTTTAAGTTCATTCGTTGATCATGTGTATTAAACAGTTTTATGTTTATTGAAAAAGTAATGCTATATTGATTGTAATAAAAATTATAATATAAATTACATCATCTTTAACACTCTTAAATTTTATTAAATCACATGTCAATACATGGTTTAATATAATTTAAGTATGATATAAAGGTAATAGGATATAATACAATATATCCAATTAAAAAGTATGAATAGGTGGGTCGGTTAAATTAATTTTTTTTAAAATATCTCTTTAATTGTTTATAATATGAGTTAAAAATCATAAATTTTAATAAATTAAATATATATATATATATATTATAAAAATTATAATAAAAAATAAGCTTCCGTACACCAAGTAAACCTCCAAATCCTACCCTTTGCCAGTATCCATAATAATTATATTAAAGGTACAAAAGTGACATAAAATGTCATAGTATTTGAATTAAATGACCCGAACTCGGTCAAATTAGTAGCAAATATATAGGTAGGTCACTTGAAAAACAATAAAGAAGGGCTAAGTTAACATGAGTCAATTATTTAATATCATTAGACAAAATACGTACACTGCAATTAATGATTCTTAGGGCTCATCTCAAATAAGTCTTCACCCTAATAATAATACCCATATGATTCATTAGTTTTGCTTTACATAAACCAAATATTATATATACATGGAATTGGGTTTGCCATTATTAATGAATCAGGATTTAGTCGGATACCTTATTGAATTTAATGTCTGGTCATGAAATGAAATTGATTATATAACTCATTATTAATATTAAATTTTATTTAAAAAAATAAAAAATAAAATTTTTTTTGTAAAAAGTCAATCTTGGTGACGAAAGGTCAAGGTCTTTATTCAAAATTTTGGAAAAGTAGAGAAGTGGGGTTGTAGGTTTGTGAAAATTCCAAGGAGATGAATGAGGGGAGGAGAAGATAAAGATATATAGATCAATTGCCTTTAAAAATGTTCCCAATAAAGTCATCAAATCCGCATGCCACACGGCCATTCAAATATACTGAAAAGGCCTACACAAGAAAACAACAAAACATGTCGTCTATTCTACACTATGAATCAAAGTGCCACAAAATCCAGGTTTTTTTTTTTTTTTTTTAATTTCCCTTTTGCTTTTAAGGGCTTCTGGGCATTGCAACAGTTTCTTGAGACATATATAGATGATGAAGCAATGGAGATAGGTATCCAATAAAGCTGATCTGTGTATAATTGTCGTCCCTACCCCATCAACCAACAAACCTCTCTCTTTTTCTCTTTTATTTTATTTTAATTTAATTTGTAATATGTTGGGCATGCAATTATATTAGATATAGGACTTGTAATATTCTCAACTTTTAATTCTCTATGTATACTTTATGTGTTTGTCACAATTATCATACAAATCATTAACTGGGCATCCACCACCATATTCCATATAGACATGCAAGCAATTGTACCACTTTGGAACCTAGCTTTTTCCTAAACTCATGCAATCATTGGGTCAAATAGTAACCTTAGTAGCTACTGTACATCATACTTTCTAGTACACAGCATTGGATTCCTTGTAATTCAATTCTCACTTATATTATCAAACTCTCTACTTTTATAAACTTTTCAATGTTACTGTTGTTTGTTTAAGTGTAATAATCTTAAACAATTACTACGTCAATTCAATAGATTCACATTAATTTAAGTATTAACTTTATAATTATAGTAGTAATAATAATAATAATAATGATGAAATTAGTTAAATTTATCTTTTATAAACTAAATGTTTTTTAGTGTACTTACATAAATAAAATAAAGAAATACACCTTCACATGCACTCAAACTGGTTTCTTCTGCCAAATTATTATGTTGGTGAATATTTTTTATAATGTCATCATTGACAACTCATTTTCAACTATTATCTATCAATTAATATTTTTATAATGCAAATTGTACATGGTGGATATGTTCAAAATTAAGATAATTATAATAAGTAATATTACCATAATATTAATCATGATATGGTTGCAATACATAGATTAACAAAAAGAGTAAATTAAATGATTTGTGTTAATTAGCACACACTATCTAAGATTATGGGTTCGAACACCAGTTGATTATTATCATAGAGTCTCACACTCACGGTGACATGGGGATTAATGGTCCCTAAGTTGCCCAATACCCTAATGGTACATTATATATATATATATATAAAATATAATTTATAAAAACTTCAATTAAAATATAAATTATAATCTATAATTAAGTTCGTGTGGGTGTGGCGTTGTAGTAAATGTAGGGAAGGAAGGAGGCCAATTTTGGAAATAAAGAAACCAAAAAGGAAAAGTACTTAAAAAATGTTCAGTAATTGCAGTGAAGCATGCATTGCATGCATGATGACGATGATGATGGGCTTCAAGATGAAGAACATAACGCCATCTCTCTCTCTTCTTTCTCTCTCATCACTTTCTCTCTCTTCTCTCTCTCTAACTGTTTCAGAGTCTCGTGTGGTCAATCATAATCTTTTGAGTTGATCAATCATGTCGATTACAGCAAAAGATAACACAAAACAGAACAGAATATGCATACATATTCTCTTCTTTTTATTTTTCTTCTGAAACCTCCCATTTTTGCTTTCATCATGAACTTCATCATCATCATCATCTTCTTCTGCTTCTACTTCTACCAGTGCTTCTGATCTTCTTGATACCCATCACGATTCCCAATTAATTTAATTTAATTAGGGTCTCTCATTAACTCGGATGCTCTGTGTTTTAATTATTGGTTTAATGGGTGGGTTTGTGGGGCAATGTGCCGAGGGCATGCGTGTCACTGCATGCCGGCATGCTCCGGGAGGCCGGAAAAGTAAGAGACACCACCGGACCCACACACACCCCTCTACCTTCTGATCTGACCCACAACACCACCATCATGTTCTTTGGCTGTGCCCACAAACCTCAATCATACGTCCCTCGTCACTTCAACTCCGAAAAAACAAAAAAAAAAACACCATTTCATGCATCTCCTAATAATAGTTTATAATGATCTTATTAAGATAAATATTTAGACATATTTGATCTTAGATATTAATTAATTAATTAATTATAAGACCCACAAACGCAATTAATCACAAAATATTAATTAAGGTGATATTTATTATAAATTTCTAACTTCACTTAATATACATAATTGAAAGTACATACATTAGTACAACAGTTAAAGTTGCTTCATTATGAATTAAAATTTAGAGTGTTTTTAGTTTGTAATTTGGATACAGTTTTTTGAATTTAAATATTTAAAAATAAGAAAATTAAGTTCCGTTGGTTAAAACCCAAAAATAATTTTTCAAAATTTATTAAGAAAACATGTTGATTACAAAAACGATAAAAAATTATTTTTTTAAATTTTATTTTTAGTATTGTATTCCAGTTTTCAAATTATCGAACCCAACACAAATTTAATTAGGTATTCAAATCTAAAAAATAAATCCTCTAGTGTAAAAATACGACTGTGTTCATCATCCTTTTTTTATTATTTCAGATTGATAAATTGATCCTAACTAAAGATAGAATTAAAACAATAACATAGTATTTGCTACTTAATTAATTACCATCATGAATATGTCCCATAAGATCCATGCATGGCATGATCTTCCATCATTCAAAGTTGTCATGCTACTGAGATTGCATTCTCATCATAGACGATGATGATGTGCAGGACCTGTTCATCATGCATGATGATGAGGACAAAACAAAAACAATTCAGTTTTTATCAGAACTATAATCATGCTGTTTCAGCTGGTAGAACAATGGCTACATGATCAAATCTAGCAGCATTCTTTCCAATGATATTTCCATCTAAAAATATAAGTGCATATTCTTTCAGTAATATTAATACATATTATTCAAGATTCAAAAATGCCCTTCCAAATTAAAATTTCTCTCTGACCCACCATTAATTATTATTGTCTAATATGATTGAAATTTCAAAAAAAAATTTATTTTTATTTTTATTTTTTTTTTGCAAACACCATCATCACTACACTTGTCAAATTTCTCATCATAAGGTGATATTGATGGTACCACCTAAGGAAGGAAGTCCATGTGTATTGAAAATGAAGAAAACAAGAATTAGTAAAGTAGTACAAAAAATGATGATTGAGATATATACCACCATGTAAATTTATAAGTAGTAAAGTAGTATTTCACTCAAATTACATGCTCGTTATATGCAACTCAAGAGCTGAAACAAGTGACTGGATTGAGTGCTTTTGAAGTATTATCGGAACTTCCAAAAACAATGCAATTAACACTATAAAAGAGTTATTGATAATAATATATAGCTATGATATCTGTACAAACAATGCATTATCATCCCCACCAGCCATGCCTTAAGAATCCCTTTATTCTTTGAACACTGAATGATCTTTTATAAGTACAATCAGAAACTACTCTACCACTTAACATCTCCGCACGAGTTAATCACTATTTCAATGAAACATGAGACACACCTATACTCATACGTAGAGATTCATGCAGTAGAATAAATATACAAACACGCACACACATATGCAAATCAAAGCAACAAGAAAAACGTACATAAATTTACGTGATTATGGAAAGATCCGCCTACGTCCACGGAACAACTTCAACAAACCAGTTCATTTACAAAACATAACATGAAAGTAAAAACAAGCAAATCATGATGCTCACCAAAAAAAAAAAAAAAAATACTTGAAACAATTAAAAAAGAAAACACACAAAACTTACTTGTAATTTAGTTGGTCAAATCCCTGAATGGCGTCTCTGATTAAGCTAGGCCCATACCCGCTGGATCTCCTCCAAGCCCATCTAAATAAATGGGCTTTAAAGACACATGATGCCTGAGTTTTTTTTTTTTTGTTATAGTGTTAATATAAAGTTAGAGTATGTTAGTAGATCAGCTAAGTCGGAACCCTTCAGTAGAGGTAAAAAGGCGACACAACAATGAAAGACATAAAAAGCCCAGATGAAGATCATGTAAATCAACTATCATGATCCCACTTTCACTTTTATTAGAAGAAGAAAAAACTCTCACTTATTTGTAAGGATAAAAAATCTAACTCTCGATTTCAAGTGAAGGGGTTCGAATGCACACTGTTAAAGTTAGTCAATATTTGCACGCGGTCCTTGAGTTTGACAGGGTAATTCATAGGCATGTGCTCTTTTATCATTTTTTTTACTTTGAGATTTGGTTAACAATATCATATATGAAGAAAAGTTATGTAGATTTAATAGGGAAATATACTCTAAATCGTTTGTACGTAATATGTTCAACTGCTTCTTTCTGAAATAGATTCACTAACATTGATTCCGTTATTCTCAAAGTATCACTTTAATTGGTCGGTGGGGATCCTCATAAAGAAACTAAAAAATAAAATAAAAAAGCTCTTGTCCTTGCTCTAGAACTGGTGAAGGCTAAATTGAAGAAAGCATTTCAAAAAAGACATCTGAAATAATGACAGAAAAACAAGAAAAAATGAAGAAAAGTCTTATTCTATCATGTAACCTGTTTTTCCCTTTCTTTATAGGATGGGACACTATGCAAGGAGATATATATATATATATATATATATATTTTTTGTCAGAAGACAAAATTTCATTTGATGAATAAACTTCATAAAAAAACGACTTGCCTAGAGACAGAGATCATTCTTTAAATGCAGGCACAGCAAAGATTACGGTACTAAAGACCGAACTTCATCAGCTCTACCACATCACGATACCAAGACCATATTCCATGAGCTCAAGAGTTCAACCACCAGCGGACAAATCCGACAACAAGAAGGCGATGCCCTCACAAGAAAACAAAACAAAACAAATAACAAAAACAAAAATAAAAAACCCTTGACCATCGTTACTTCGATCATGCAAGGAGATATATATATTATAAGATAATAATTCACAATATAGATGAATACCATTGTATGGTATCACTTCATAGGCTTGAGGGGTTTAGAATTCAACTCAATTAAGGCCTTTTGCAATAAAATTGAGTTCATTATTTGAATTTGCCGCCTTCACTTCAATAGATTTATGTTATAGTTGATCTAACAAAGTTTTGCGTTGTTTATTAACTACCTAACGTAATCATCCTCCTTTTATTTAGACTTAGAATTAATTATGACTAAAAATATGCAAATATGCTAATGAGGACCAATGAGTGATTAACTTAATGAAAACGGACTGAGTCCTAAGGTTGTCCCGTATATCAATATTTTAAGGTTTGATTCTTAGAGGCACCTTCGTTGAAAGAGGTCTATCATTTCACTCTTGCTTCGAATGAAAATTAGTCCAATACTCCAAGGACGTGGGCATACCTCGCAAAAAACTTAAAAAAAAAAATGTTTTAGAGGACTTAAAAGTATCACACTCATATGCTTAAATTAAACCTACTTGCATCATAATGCTTTTTTTCCATATAAGGGTTAAGAATTTCAAAAAAGGGTTAAAAACCCTTTATTTAAAATATTAGTAACTTCACTTTGTAAATCTCAAATGAAAATAAACAATCAAAAAAGCCTTACATAATGAAGAAATAAAGAAAAATGCTAAAGAGCTAGAGAAAAGTCTCCAACTTGCCAAGAGAGATGAAGTTCAAACTCCAATGGGTTCACAAATTCACCCCCAGTTGTGGAAATTTCTGCCTAATTTTTGCCTTGGAAGAAGTAACAGTCAAACGTGCATTGGAATAAGAAGAGAAGCATTATTCCAAAAAAATAAAAATAAATAAATACTACTCTATACCCTATATTCGTGCATCCAATTTGGTCCACTTTTTTTTTATTTTGGTCCAAGTAGCACTGAACCCTCTAGGGTTTTGAGTTGGAGAGCAAGAAGTAGCTGGTTCATCATGCATATACACTCCAGAAAAGAAGAATATTTCACTGTTCTGCAGACCCAAAAAGGAACTTTAGCCTTTAAAAAGAACAGAAGAAGCACATCTCTTGACAGTTCACATTCCCATAGGAGAAGAAGAAGATAAAAAAAAGAGGCAGAGAGAAAAGACAACACACAAAGCAGCAAAAAAGAGAGAACCTACAAGACCCAGCAGCTAAAGATTTTGCAGAAATGAGCAACTTTTCTCAACTTCTCTTCATACACAAAGAAATCAAATCAGAAAACAATAAAAAACAGTCACTTTTTTTTCATTTCTTCAGCTTAATTACTCTGCATGATATAATAAAAAAATAAAAATAAAAAGCTGAATTACTCTGCTTTAGACCCATGGTTAGTAAATTCACCATAATATTTATTTATTTATTTATTTATTTTATGGAGAAGAGCAGAAAAAGGGCACTTGGCTTTTGTCTTTCGTTTTATCTGCATTTCACCAAGGAACAATAAAATACAGCCAAAGTGATAAGAAAATTTGGAAAACAGTAATAATAATAATAAAAACGCATCTTTCACTTTGACCATATTTCCAACTGATGTTGTTGGGCAGCAATACCTGCCCGTCTCCAATACTTAAATTTGCTTTCCAAGCAAACCAGGAAGAAGTCAAGCAAGAAAACCCAAAATAAATTGCGGATAAGAATAAAAAACACAAAGCTTATATTCATATCATGGAGTTAATTGTTGTTTGAAAACAAAGAAAATGTGCAAGCTCATTCCTGTATTATTTTGCCACCACATTTCCAACTATAAGTTAACCTCCCCTCTCTTCTCCCCATAAAAATCAAGATTTTGGTTTAGTAACGGAGTAGCTTCTTTTTGTAAAATACAGCACTTTGTTTTCTTTAGTTTGTAATAGATTATATACCTATATATATAAATGATCTAATAAATATACATGTGTAGTTATACATATACATATATTTACAATTTTTTATAATTAAAATAGCATTTTCCATATATATATATATATATATATATATATATAAAAACATACCCAATATACCAAGTCAATCGATACAGGATCTAAGGAAGAGGCAATACTGTCTTACCTCCACATTAAAGAGATTTTTTTCAAAATTAAAACCCCTAAAAAGAAAATATAATATAACACCAACTCATTTGAAACTAATAATCTAGAAATGTTGAAACACACTTTTTTAACACATTTTTTATGTTATCCTTAAGAGTTATTGGATTATTTAAAATCACGCGTTAATTACATGATTCGAGTTAATACAACAACCGGTGTTTCTCAAGTGTAAAGAAAAGGAGAGTGACTTTACTTTTGCTAGAAACCTAAGCTGATTCCGGGACCCTGTTTTTAATTCATCACGGCTGCTGCATCTATAAAACAACACTTTTAAGATATCATGTTAAAACAATGTCGGCCATTGTAAATTTCTATATGATTTATTGTTATAAGCCCTTATAGGAAAGAGGTGTAACCCTTGCAATACTCTTAACTCAACACCAAACAAAGCTTCTTCCCAACTACTTTACTGTTGATTGAATTGACTACTGAACTATAGAGTGACTCTATTTGTCTTGTTCACAAATGAACCTTAAGCTTCAACATATGAAATCATATTTTTTGACTTATCCCTGAGAGAGATCAGAGAAGTCAAAATATTTGTTAACAAAATAATAAAGTATTTATTCATCTACGCTCTCTCGTATTAAGATTACTCAAGTTATTTCTTATATATATTCATCTAAAATTTTTAAAATTATATGAGGGTCTTTCTCTTCAACTAAGTAAGTACCTAGCTTTAGGGAGATGAACATAAAAACTAAACACAAATAACACAAATAAAGTAGAAAGTTTCTTTTATATAATCCAAATAACCCTTGATGATAAAAACAGAGGTCGACATAAAATCTAAGTTCTCGTAATTTGAAACTACAGTTTATGAATACAAAACTTGATCTGAGGAATGAAGTGAAGAAATCCAAGCTACACGTTATGCATTAATTACTCAGATGGATGAAAAGCTTAACAACAGATGTCTCAGAAATAACAAGCATATAGATGATCCAGATTGATGATTCTCCTACCTGTGTGTGCAGGAAAGAAGGAAATAACAGGATTCTGCATCAACCTTCAATTGCAAATAAAATACAATAAAACAAATCAAGCTCCATCCTTTGCTACATCTTTTGCACTGCAACATTTGTATAAGGAGAAGGATGAAAAGAGATGGTGCGAAATCCAAGATCGAACATAACTACATAGGGAAATTACATTCAATAGATCAAAAGCTCATAACATGCTGTCAGTCCTTGCGGGCAATCTCCTGAAGAAATTCAGTGGCACTGAAGGAAGCTTATGGCGGAACCTCGGATGCCTCAGAACATAAAGGCCAGTAAGAAGTGCCACCACTTGAAATGGCGTAACATACAGTACAATGGCAGCAATCAAACAGAAAATCACGAATAGAGCTGTTGCTCTAGGGTCCCGCCAGCTCAGAAGAGACTGCAACCTCTCCCCTTGGGTAGCCAAGTCACCAACCACAGTCTGTATCCTTCCTGCAACACTTCTTAGTCGATCATATCTCATTCTTACCATGTCGGATTGTTTTGAAGTAGGGAAGGTATCAAATTCTTCATCCAATTCGTCGGGATGTACTTTGTCTGCATGTGACAGCTGAATATCCATGTGAGGGGGGTGTCTTGACCTCCATCGATAATACCATATACCAATCAAGAAAAGATATAGAAATATTGTTGGAAGTATCAGCTCTGGGTACAGGACAAGTATTATGAAGAGGATGTGAATCAGAACTGTTGTTAGGGGGTTCTTCCAGTTACATATCTGATCAAACCATTTGCAAACAGCAATCAAACCACTCAGGACACCCATAATCCGGAAAAAATTTGCCTTGCTCCTCCTCATACTCCACATATGTGAATCCACATCTAACATATACTCCACAACCTCCCTTCTCAATGGCGGTTCAGCACGACTCAACCTCATTGAGACAATCTGTGTGGCTTGGTGCCTCAAATTATCAAGTTGCATCACAGACAATGGATGAAGATAATGCATTTTAGGCAATAGTGGCATTGAATACGTATACAACATATTAATCAATGACGAGCACGTAAACCTCACAGCTAACTGAATTTCACCCATCTTCTGCACTCCCGAAGGATGTAAGACCAATAGTGGATACGAGTGGGTATAAACTCGATCAGTTTCCAGTGTAGAAAGGCGAATTCTTACCTTTCCAATCCTTGAATCCTTTGAACCTCCAGCCTTATCTCCCCCATGTAAATGGTGATTGTCAAATACCCCAATCGTGATGACAGTACATGGATCAAAAACCTCCCAAGTGTATTGCTCATTCCATTTTGGCATAAAACTATCAATGATTGTCCTTGTGCGAACCCATTTCTGCCCGTATTTGGCCACACAATAGGCATCGGTGGTCCCACGCCCTTCTCTTGTTTTCATAGGCACCAATCCATGAGCACTCAAAACCCCCAATTCCAAAACCCCAATGCTTGACTTCCACAATGGCTTGGCCGTAGGTCGAAGATCACTACTATAGTGAGTGGATTCATCAAGAACATGATATCCACCATCCAAACAGATCCTTAAATGAATCCTACTAGCAAACTTGGTTTCCTTCTTCTTCTCCCCTTCTACAATTACATGCCTCTCAAGATTATGCCACCTGGTGTTCACAGGCTTATGATCCCACCGTCTCTGTACATTTTGTAAGTGAATCGCACACTTTCCCAAGACTTCATCCTTGTTCGGTGCAACTCTATCCTCCACGCTTAAGACCAACTGCTCCTCAAATGGCTCGGCGGCTACAAACATCAGGTCCTCATTCCACATTGGATTGATGCTCTTCATCGGAGAAATTCTAGTTCTCAGAGCTTGATTTCCAAGTATGACCTTGACATAAATTTCTGGGGGCCTAGTCCTGTCACTGGGTTGCAAGTCCTGCGCTTCAATCACATTGACCCTCAAATACCAAAGTTTAGGAGACAGATATACCTTGGATCGAATATTTGCAACACCTTCACCACTGACTGCAGCAGCATCCGAATGCCATGCTTCAGGGAATGCTTCATCTGCCTGAGTCCCCATCCAAACAGCCAACATGAGCTCCCCTCTAACTTTATCACCTTTTCTATCTTCAAGTCTATACCACTGTGGTGCTAAAGGACTATCAGGTGGAACACGCTTGGGAACCTCATTGAGATCAAACAAAACCCGTCCAATCATATCATCCTTCACAAAGTCCTTATCTTTCACAATAACTTCAACGACAGACGCTTGAATTCGGTCTTTAGAGAAAGCAAAGACCTGATTCCATTCCGGATTGGTTTTCTTTTCAAAGTGGCGAGTGATACCCTTGTAGTTTCCAAGCTTGACTTCCACATAGGGATCACAGCTTCCAGTGACATCTTTGGCTGGCAATTCCTTAGCTTTAACAACACGAACATATAGATATTGCATCTGCTCAACAAGGTCATAGGTGCTGGTGAGCTTGTCACCGGCGAGACCTCCCCCACCGAGAGAGGGAGAGGTCTCCTTCAAGGCAAATTCCTCAGGTAGACGAGGCCTCTGCATTTTCTAGGTTAAAAACAAGAAAGATGACCAGCAAAGGAGATGGCAAAATAGTAGATACCAAGAAACGTCTAGAAGCTAAGGTTTCAAGTTCAAAAGAACCCCCCCAACCCTTCAAGAGCGGTTACTCTAGCATAAACCAAAAGCTACAGAACTACAGATCCCGGAACTAAATCCCTACCATCAAGAACCATGCTAAAGATTTGGAAACTAACATTTCAACTGAACCGCTAAAAACCAGGGGGAAAATCAAGACTTTCAATCAAACAATCTTTCCAAATGCAGACACTATGACTTGGAACAGCAAAAGAGGAACGGAAAGAGAAAGATTAACAGAGGTGAGATTCCCTATGAAACTTAGATATACTAAAGAAACTGCAAATCGTAAGCGAAAGCAATAGTTTCCAACACTCGGAAGCAAGCAAAACCTAGATCTTCGGTGACTGAAGTCCAGGAACCGAAATACACAAATAAGCACCACCGGAAAACTTCAAGCTCGAATCAAGGACGAAATCTGTAAAACAAAAAAAAAGAAAAAAAAAGAAACAGTGAGTTCCAACCAAAAAACCCTAAATCCCGAACTTCAACAAGCAAAATCCACTCAAACTCAAAAACAAAAAAAAAACTGATATATTTCTCACAACCTTCTAATGCAGAACCGTTCACCGCTACTCAACCATAAACCTCCAGATCTAGATGCAGTACCACCTCTGAAACAAACAAAAATACAAAAAACAAAAAAAAAACCAAAACCAGTAAACCTACTGTAAACTTCAACAAGATCAAAACCAGCAAAATGAGCACATAACACAGTAGAATCAATTCTAAAAGCTTCTATACTTGAATATACCATGAGATCTGAAGAAATAAGAAGAATCACAAGTTGCAGACAGAGAGAAAAGAGAGATACCTCAGAGATGAACAGTGAAGATCGATCTTCGAAGAAGTTGTTGAAGTTGAAGAATGGAAAATCGGTAGTTTTCAGGAAGTTAATTCGGAAGAAATTGCGAGATCCGAATCGAAAAGAGAAAAAAGAAAAAAAAGGAAAAGCGAATGAAGAACCTCCGGTTTGGTTCTGGTAGGTACTCTCTTTTTTTTCTTTGACACATCAACACTAACACAACACAATACACCACAACACAGTATCACCTGTGCGTCACACGAGCGAAGAAGACTGTGGTCGGATTTGACGCGTGTGGAGAGCGAGATAAGAATAGAATGCTTTTGTCATCCCGGTTCCCCAAATGCCAAAAGCGCCCCTTTCTTCTCGCCATTTTGAAGAGCGCGTGTTCTTATGTAGTCGATCGTACGTGCGTAACGTTACACATTGTTAAAAATCTCACACGTATATAAATCTACACGATGCTACTTACTCGCGCATGGAAATGGTACGCCAAGCTGTATTCGTCCAGTGACACGTATATAAAATAATGCATTATTCGTGGCTACGTTGCTACGGGGCACGAACATGTCAATGCGACGGTCATTT
Source organism: Paratinospora sagittata (assembly GCA_035771175.1). Lineage (NCBI taxonomy): Eukaryota > Viridiplantae > Streptophyta > Magnoliopsida > Ranunculales > Menispermaceae > Paratinospora > Paratinospora sagittata. The sequence goes on from CM069597.1 coordinate 46,555,112, forward strand.
TTTGCTATAAAGTCTTAATCGGCGCGCGCTAATTTACGTAAGATGATTATGTATTGTATCATATCATTATTTAATTGAAATTGAATTTTAAAATGTTTACTTGGACTTATTAATAATAATATAATAGAAGTATGTGAGATTGATTAAAAAAAATTTAACTGAAACAGGGAGAAAAAAATTTAACTGAAATTTTGTCACGTTAGCTATATATCAACATAGCGAGACTCATTTATTTTTTAAATATTAGACTCTTTTGGCCAAAAGTTTGTAGAAATTCAAACAAAGGGGCTATCCGAGTCCACGTGTCATACAATGTTTACTTGCAGTTGGTGAGTGTCCCTACGACGGACACGTAGAGGATTAGCCTCCACAAGCCAGTTAGAACGCTCGTTGGCCACCTATGAGCGAAGGACATCAAATTATTGTGAACCAGAAGGATATCCAAGCGAGTATTTTCTCATTTGATATATCGCAAAGAGATATCGCGAAAAGGCAGGCGGTACGGCTTTTACGCCGGGATCCAGCCTGTACTCCTCCTTGGGAGAATGAAAGATTGCAGTGGGCCCCAGAATTATTTTTCATTGGTTTTTAAAATTAATTAAATATTTTTAATTTTCGGACGTTATTTTTCCCCCTAAAATTTAGAAGTATTACAAAAACTAAATAATGAGTAAGAAAATCTGTTTAAAAAAATAAATATTGTGCAACTTTATGTTGGAAAATCTTTGGTGGGTATGCTTTATATTTGTGGTTGGGACTCAATTATTTCTTTGAATTAAGAATTAAAAAATAAATTCAATTTTAAGAAAAAATAAAAACAAAAAAGTTGACCTTTTGGTAAAATATCCATGTTCGAGTTCGATTCTGGTGAGGTCATTTACTATTTATGAGTGAATAATAGGAACAAATAATCGTTTCAATGTAGACCAGCTGCGGTTGGGTTGCTACATGACGATAGGACAATATTAGCGGTTGGGTTGCTACATGACGATAGGACAATATTATGTGGTACTATGGCTAGGCGTTCGCTCCGAGGGGTGCGTCCCTACTTGGGTAGGGGGCACGCTGTACAACCCAAGGTAAAGTGTAATATATAAGTTTTGATTATGAAACGTTTACTCCTTAATCATATTTAGCATAAATCTTTAATTATCTGTAATGAACCATGTTGGATTATTTATTTATTTTTTATTTTTTTAAAATTTATTACCTTAAATGGCTTATTCGGTATAATAAGATCACATATTGATGTCTAACTCACGGAAGGTGGAAATTAAACTTGTGAGCCATGAAATTATATTTGAAAAAAAAAAATGAAGGTATAGAGGTCAGTGTAAATAAAAAGATACATATTTTGTGCATTTAACAAAAATGATTTTGTATAATTTAATTAGATATCCTAAAATTAATAAAATGCATTTTATAAAGGAATTTTTTTGTTTTCTAATTTTATGCCCACTTGTAAAAAAAGATTAATTAGTGATCGACATTATTGCATGCATGTTACTTAACTCATTAAAAACAGCAAGCATCTTGATCTATAGAGCTAGGTGAATGAAATCATTTAATTGCTTTGATTACTAGCTATTTATGGCAATCTTCATAAATGCAAAAAGAATGTAAATCTCCATAAAAGATACTACTCAAAAGATGTCATATCAATGAAATGGGGTGCAGACAACAAGCATTGGCACACTGACCACGAGTTGAGTAATAATATATTATGATTAAAAATTGCAATTGTATATACAATTATATATGTATATTTATTAAATAGTAGTAATTATATATTTAAAATTTTGTAATAAATGATTTAATAGTTATATATATAGTTATTAGGGATGTAAGGCAACCCGATCGACCCAACCAACTTGACCGAATCGAACCAAAATCGACGGATTGGGTTGGATGGAGTTGGTCTAGTGTTTGGGTTAGACTAGGTTGAAAAAGTTTTAACTTGAATTATTCAGGTTGGGAACTTAAAAAATTGACCTAACCCAACCCGAATCGAACTAATTTGTTATTATGATATAGTGGTTGATGAATGTGATTTTATTTAATACATCTTTATATTTTATGGTTAATTTAAAATAGTTGTCAAATTTACATGTTTATATGGTTGTATTTAAAATAAAAAACATTACATGTTTGATGTTCTTAGTACAAAATTTGTATGTGAAATTTACAAGTATAATTGAACATATCTTCAAAGTCAAAATTTTCAACACAAATCCGAACTAGGTTGGGTTGGGTTGAGAGGCAATTTAATTTGGTTTAAGTTCAAATTTAGTTTCAACCTGACCCAACCTAACCTGTTATATCTTAGGTTGCATTTAGTACGCGAGAATTTTTACATGAGAATGAAAATTAAATTCTTATGAAAGTGATTGATGAGAATCTAAAGATGAAAATGTTATATTACTGTGTTTGGTTACACCTAAAAATTATACATAACTTTTATAAAAATATCACATTACTGTGTTTGGTAGCACATCGAAATCTCAGATAATCAAATAATTTTTATCATAAAATATTAATTTTATTAAAATAATTTGAAAAAATAAAATAAAATAAAAATATTAAAAATATAAAATTATTATTAATAATAGAAACTTAGAATATTTTTTTTTCAAATAATATAGTATTTTTACGAAAATAATAAACTTTATTTTAATTAAAATTAATGAAATTTGTTTTTATTAAATAATAAAACTAGTTGTGATGAAAATAATAATAAAATTATATTATAAAATAAAAATAAATATTTAATAAAAATCAAAAAAAATATTATTATTAATATTAAGTTAATAAATTTAATATAGTTTATTAAAATATTACTTTTAATAAAAAATCGTCATATTTATATTAACGTAGGTTGAATAAGTAGATAATTTTATTTTTTTGAGTTGTCGTAAGTTTTTTTTCCTCTTTTTTCCTTTTTTTTTAAGAAATAAAATTTTTCTCGCGTTAATCACTTTCCCGGAAAAGTGAACCACGTTGTTTGGTGAATTAGAGAAAAAATGATTTTAAAAATTATAAAACCATTTGTTTAAACTTTAAATAAGTGATTCTCTCATTAATTCACAAATTTAAGGGTATAATCATCATTTATTTGTTTAAAATAGTAGAAGCTAAAGTCAAGAAAATAGCAAAAAAATTATAATTTTGAGCGATTAGCTTTTTTTCCAAATAACTAATTTGTGCAGATTTTGCTTCGGAAACAATTAAAAAGTTGTAAAGAAGTTGTGCCAAACAGGGCCAATATCACTTATCTTCATAAAAATTACTTTTCTATCTTAGATAAGAATCTAACTTTTATGAGAATCACTCTATTACTCATAAAAAAATGTAAAAAGTAAAACAAACATTAGAATCTTATTTTTATCCTTAAAATTACCTTATACCAAACGCATAGTTACAACTTTACATAATTAGATTAACATTTTCTATAATCAATATATATATATATATATATATATAAGCAATATAAGTTATATGAAATTCCAATGCCCATGACTATAAAAAGCGAGCCATACCAAGGTGTGGAAATATAGTTTTTATTAGAACAGTGACGATAAAAAGTCTCTCCAGCTTCTATAGAGGTTGCCATGATTTTGATATAAGCCTTTTTATTTTTATTTTTATAAGGCTGAGATTATAACAACGGTAAAGATTTCGCATTTTTATTTTTTTATTTTTATAATAGAAATTTGTTCATTTTTATTCCCCTGTACAATTGGAGCCCAATTTGGAAGGGAAAGAAGTAATTAAGAATCTGGGGCGAAGTGAAAGAACCTAGCATGAAGTTTTTCCCACAATCTCCAAACCCCTTTGGACAAGTGACAACCAAAAAACAAGTGGTCAATTGATTGCCGTCTTGATAACAATGAGAGCGGAGACGAGGAGGGAACGTGTGCCAAGGCATCATTGTCTCTAATAAATCGATAGTACAAATTTGTCAATGTTTAAGTGACCAGCCAGCCAAACACAGTGACCAGCCACCCAATCACGTTAACCTTTGACGGAACATGAGCTTTTCGAACAAATAGTACAAAGAAAAGGCAAAGAGAGAATGATTGTCAATTAAGAAGTTGAAGAAAGACTTTGGAGAAAATGTTCCCTTCGGATCAAGGGACGAAAGGAATTGATTATAGTGAGAAATGGACCGCTAACCGTTAGAGAAATGAACGATATAATGGGGCTACGAAGAATGATCTATTAACAATTAATTCAAATGCCTTTTTCTATTTATGTAGAGTATGCATAAATTTACTTAAACTTGCTAATATTTCAAATTAATTTATTATATATAATTAGGGAGCAGCAAAACCACCCAAACTATGAACTCAAAATTATACCACAGAAGAAGGGGAAAGAAACAACACCACTTATCACTCACCATATACAGCGTAGGTATAAGTAAGTTCGAAATTTTGATTTTGCTTGACACTTCGACCTTTAAAAATCTGAATTAATTTGGGGAAGTTTGAGAAGTCTTGGAAAATTATTGTAAAAATTCACGATAAATTTAAAGAAATTCTATAAAGATGTTAAAATATGCATAATTACTATTATAAATGATGAAAACAAATATAAATAGATATTTTTCATATATAAAAGTATAAATATAATCGGTTGAAACATGTATTTTTACATTAACATTGTTTAACGCACATCCAAGAATCGAAAATTCGATTTCAACTTGACTTCGGTCACTTGAAAATTTGAATTAATTTGGAGAAGTTTAATTTAACATGGAAAATTTTTGTAGAAATTTCTTAATTAGAGAAATTTAGAGAATTTTTTTATATATGCTTAAATATATAGATTTATTGTAGTATAAGCTAAAAAACCAATATAAATAAACATTTTTAATTCATAAAAATACCAATAAGTGACCTAACAAAATTAATCTTATTAAGTAGGTTGATGAATTTGAAATTGTGGCTTTTGGTCTTAATTTATTTTCTTTATTTTGATATTTAGTTTTTTGGTGGCTTGCTTCTCAACCATATACTTTACTAGTTTGAATCCTACCATGCTTAATTTATTAGTTTATTATTTAAATGTATTATTTTTTAATCTTGTTTTATAAGAATTAACTAAAAGAAGATGCATTTAAAAACTTTTTTAATTTATTTTTAAGTTTTTATTTTATTCTAACTTTATTTATTTACTTTTTTGCTTCTTTTCTTCTCCTTTTGATAAATCATATCCCATAAACTATATAATTTGTTAGCTTATTAAATTATTTTTTAAATTTTATATTGCTATTAGTTGATGAAGTTAAAAATAATACATAATTATTGATATTTTTTGTTATTTTTATTAATGAAATAACATTTTTTTACTTCTTTGTCAAATTTTATTGAACTTTGTTGAATTTTATCGAATTTCTTGTCAAATTTTTGAATTAAAAAATAGAAATTTTATTGAAGTTTATCGAATTTTGTCGAATTTTATCGAACTATTTCGGTAAATTTTTGTATTTTTTATTTTACATCCACTTCGTACTTTAATGGTAAAAAAAGAGAAATAATTCGTAAAAGTTCACAAAATTTCGAAGAATTTTCGAACACGTATAAGTACAACACATCCAATTTAAGATATCTGATTACAATCTCGATTAATAATGAGGATTTAATTAGTAAAAGTAATTAAAAATCACGTGCACGACGTGATGACGCGTGTCAGTCCCACCAATCACATGTACACGTGTTGCTTTCACAAGCCATCAATAGTAACCCAACAAATTTAACCCTTAACCCCCAACAAACCAGATCCACTTTCTCTCTCAAACTTCTTGATCGATCAAAACCAGCAAAAACCATTTCCTTCTTTTTCTTCTCCTTCTTCTTCTTCTTCTCATAAAATCAAATAGCATTTCCTTTGTCGCTCGCAGCGATGAACGATGAAGCCGTCGAGCCATCGACCTCATCATCATCATCATCTTCAGCCTCAAAAGAATCGATCTTTCTTCGCTCGAGACGAGAGCCTTTCGAGTATGGTCTTCTTCCAATCTCGAAGCTCATCTTCTCAGATGGAACCGCAACCCTAGCTCCTCTCAAGGACAAGCTTCTTCAACGCGCTTCTTCTTCTTCTTCCTCTTCTTCTCCTTCTTCTTCTTCTTCTTCTTCTGTTCGGATTGACGCCGATGGCGTCTCCGAGGTGCTTCAGATCTCGATTGACAACGCTCGATTGGTCCTCGACACGCTCGCTGCTGTTCTGCCTTCGGATTCCGATCCGATTGTCGCGGCCAAGCCTGATGAGATCGGTTCTGTCGGTGGTGCTGATGTTTATGATCTTATTTTGTTTCTTTATATTCAGTCTTACAGGCGTCTTCTTCCTCGCACGCACAAGGATTCCGCTTCCGTTGCTGATGTCTGGCCTTCGACTTCCGCTTTTGATGGCTACCTTTCGGCGCTTTCGCCGTTACAGGTGATGTTGAAAATTATGTATTCTTTTGCTTGATGCTTTATTTGTTTTAGTTTCTTGAGGGATTGTGAGTGATTGGATTGGTGGGAGTAAGTTCTGGAATTATTTGATGCGTAGAATTGGGGAAGGTTTTGTTGATGGTTTAATTGAAGCTCAGGAATGTGCCATTAGGTATTCAAACTAGGATATGGAGTCGAGGCTTGGAAATCATTTCTTTACTTGCATTTTAGATTAGATTTTTTTTTTAAATCTTTGATTGCTTGTGGGGACAATGTGTTTATGACTGTAAAATACCGTCTCTGAAAGTATGAAAGCTTGGAATGTTTTGGATGCAAAGAATCAACTTACTTCGTTAGGTTTTTATATGGTAACTTTTTGAGTTATTGAAAATGCTCAATGTGGATCTGGATGTAATTATATATTGGTTATGGTTGTAAAATTATTAGTAGAGGTGGCTTAGACTGTTTAGATGTTTGCATAGTTATGCTAATTCGAGCTTATTGTCTCATTGACTTGCAGCTTGTGCGCAGCAACAGTCGCCGATTCATACCATCACAGGCTGATGAAGAGGCGCATCAATTATCTTATTTGCAGAAGCACCTGGCGAACATACTCTCTCTTTTAGCTGAATCCGTGGAAGGTGAAGAGGAAGAATCCCTGGTCAGTTAAACTGCTGTTTATTTCTCTTATCATGTCCGTGAAATTATTGAACATTTTCGTTTTTGTTTCATATCCACAGTGCAACATTCTCATACCAAAGTGTTAGAAATCCCACATACAGTATCTGTTTTCTATTTGTGAATAAAAATTAATCTCTTTAAACATCCCACAGAGTTGCTAATTCACCTTTCAATGCAGGTTATGACCTTGGAAAGGTTTGAGCACCTTGGATTCCTCTTTCAGTTTGGGGAAAAGGGTTCGGATGGAATTTCATTGAGCCAGGCTGCTCCTTTTTTTGCAAATTCAGATCCAGACATGCCTGCTGTTCATGTTTCTGCAACACAAGTTCATGACTGGATTCTACAGAATATAACAGCAGCCTTAGAACATACTGCTGAAAGAGTTTCTTCAAAAGAAAATGGCCCATCTAGTGTCAGTGATCAGGATGTTTCTATGGCAGATGCTTGCACAAGTTCATTCAAGGGGAGTGGGGCTAAGAGTCTGAGTTTTGTTGAGGGGATCTCAAAAACTTCACTCGTGAAGAAAGCATCTGATCTTAAAGGTTCTTCAGTTAAGGTAAGCGTCAATGAATTGCTGATGTATTGTCTCCTCTCATTTTTCTTACCTTTTCATTTAAATCTTTTGCCATTATTTTCTTCTTAGTTTGAGTTTCATCTTTGTAAAACAAGCTGAAGGAGGATTTATAGTGTTAAATAAAGTAGTAAATTTCTGATTTGTTGTTTTAGATCTTTTACTATTTCATTAGCAAGATGAGTTCATATTGTTTACCATTGTTTTCAAAATTGTTGACAGCCTTGTTGCTTTCCTCAGGTTGAGGCTCTTGGAAAATGCCTTGTGTCTTAGCCTCCATGATTTTGAATTAACATAGAAAAAGTTGATGAAACTTGAAATTTAGGAGAATTTAGTCATTTTGGCACCTTTTAAGTAAGACATGTATTAGAGGGGTGTTCTACATTTCCTTTTCCTTTCAAGTTTTTGTAATTTCATTGCAGAATAGATTCTTAATTTACATAGAGGCCTTCAACTGTAAATATGAAATATATCTAATCTTATTTTGGTTGTCTATTCTTTTTAGTTTCTATTTCCCATTTTATCATGAACCTGCTCCTCATTTCTTCAATTATTAGAGGGCTATATGTTTTTTTGGCCAGAACGGTACATTCTTCAACTCTTTGTTGCGTTGTGTTCAAGGAATTGCTACTTGTAAAATTTAATATTAAAATAATAATGTTCTTCAGTTTTTAATTTTAATTTGATTTTAGGTGGTTTGGAAATTTTTATGTTACTTCAAGGAATGTGGAATTGTGCCTACAATTGTATGTTTTAAAAATGTATCCTTTGGTTCTCTTTTTAAGGAGCTATTGACTTGTTTGTTTATTTATTTAGTTGTATTGTCAATTCTGCATCTAATTTCAAATACATGCTAATGAGTTTAACATTGATGCCTAGAGGTTTTGGATGCTCAAATTCTTCGCTTTAACCCTTACAATGTAAAAGATTTGTTCATAATTTTCAACGTTCTTACGATTGTTTGATTAGTTCTTTTTGTCGTACCTTTTAGTCACTGTTGCTTACAATGTGCTTTGCCTCTGCATATTGACTGATATAATATTATCTGCTTAGGTTTGGATATCCACAGTTTAAAGGATCTTTGATTGTGAAAGCTGCGATAATGTTCTTTTGGTTTGTTTGGTGCGTAAGATAGGATAAAATTATTTTTATGGGATTGAATTGGATTGGATTGGATAGGATAGAATAGGATTAAAATTAGAGTATCTTGTGTTTGGTGCAACATATGATAAGACTAAAAATAAAGTCATCCTATGTTTGGCATGTTTGAGATTGAAACGAAAAATAATTAAATATTTTTTAAACTTAATTTTTCTTTAAAATTACATTAAACCAAAAAAAAGAAGCAAAATCCAGTAATCCACTAGCAATTTACATTAAACCAAAAAAAAAAATAAATCCACCAGCAAATCAGTTTTGCTTTGTTTTTGTGTTTGTTTTTTTAAAGAAGAAGAAGAAGAAGAAGAAGAAGAAGAAGAAGAAGAAGAAGAAGAACGGGATAAAATAATCATGACCTAAAGTTTAGGTCGGGATTATTTTATCCCGTTGCAGCAGGATAAAAAGGTTGATAGGATTATTTTTAATCCTATCCCTATTGACAGCCAAACATGGGAATATGATTAAAAGTAATCCTATCCCATCTTATCCCACATGCCAAACGCGCCCTTAGAGGCTTAATTATTGGCTGCCTGGATTACTATATGATCATGTCCTTATGAATATAAATGGTTGACTTCGTCTCAAATGAGTTTGGTTTAGAAATGTTGAATTTCAATGTAGTTTGTCCAATCTTTAGCTTTGGTTTATGCCAACTCTAGTTGGAGTTTTTTTTTTCTTCGCAGTCATGAAACTCCTAAGCTAGAGTGCTAGAGTGTCCCATCAAAAGGTGTGTGAAGTGGTTCAATTGTGGGATGTTGGTTCGCTTTAGAACCTCTTTGTGGGTTGTGTCTGGTAAGAAGGGTTTTGGTTTATCATTAGGGGATAGTGGGCTCTTCTTTTGCAATTGCTCCTTTCAGGGGCTCTTTGGCCCTCATTATTGTTTGTTTTATTTATTTATAATATCTCAGTTTCCTATCTTCATTGATGAAACTAAATATGGAGTAAATGCTAAGCTAGAGGTTCTAAAATCTAAAGGGTTCAAGAGTTGTAGAACTAAGATCAATACATCAAATGTAATTTTAGTGGAACCAAAATATAAATGAAGAGATAATGAAGATTGAAAGTCAAGAGATGCTAAGGAGTGAAAAATTTAGGTACTTGGAATCTATTATACATCAAGAAGAAGAAATAGGTGAGGATGTGAACTATAGAGTTAAAGCAGGATGAGTAAAGTGGAGGAGTGCTTTTAGGGTGCATTAGGCATGTGGGATAGGATGTGATAGGATTATTTTTAATCCTATTTCCATGTTTGGCTGCCAATAGGGATATGATTAAAAATAATCCTATCAACCTTTTTATCCTGCTGCAACTTCTTCTTCTTCTTCTTTAAAAAAAAATAAAATCAAAACTGATTTGCTGGTTTTGCAAATCGCAAAACCAAGATTTTGTTTTTTTTTGTTTTTTGGTTTAATGTAAATCGCTGGTGGATTTTCCTTTTTTTTGTTTAATGTAATTTTAAAGAAAAATTAAGTTTAACAAAAATATTTAATTATTTTTTATTCCAATCCCAAACATGCCAAACATAGGATGACTTTATTTTTAGTCTTATCTTATGTTGCACCAAACACAAGATACTCCAATTTTAATCCTATGCTATCCAATGCAATTCAATCCCATAAAAATAATCCTATCTTCTCCTGCGCACCAAATGAGCCCTTAGAGTAGTATATAATTGACACATCCCATTCAAGTTAAAAGGAAAATTTTATAGAGTTGTTACAACTATGTTATATGGAACAAAATGTTGAGTAATTGAAAAAAAAACATATTAACAAACTAAGTGTAACAAAAATGCGAATGCTAAGATGAATATGTGGTAAGACTTTAAAAGATAAAATTAGAAAAAATCGATTAAGATGGTTTGGACGCATACAATGAATGGACACATCGGTAAGGAAGAGTGACTTATTAAGACTACATGACAACCATAGAGGTAGAAGAAGACCTAAAATAATAGACAAAGATAATTAAGAAAAAATTAATTACTTGTAAATTGTAATTTAAATGTCGACTTAGCCTTTCATAGAGAGGACTAGACGAAGCGGATTCATATACCTGACTAAAGGCTTAGTTGAGTTGAGTTTCCTATCTAAAAAAAAAAGAGAAGCAATTCTTAAGTTGTTCAATCTCTTGAATATGTTACAAGAGTTTCTTGTTAGATGAGGTAAAACTGACAGGGGAGTATGGTCCCATGATCAGTCAAGTCATTATTCTTGTTAGTCCTTTTAATGTTTTGATTGACCACCCAAGCCACCCCTACTTTGCGCCTTTGTGTTTCATTTGGTGGACCGTGTCCCTACCAAAGTCAAGATTTTTGTTTGGTTGCTGTCCCTCAATAAGGTCAATGTCTGTGACACTCTTCAAAGAAAATTACCTTTCATGATGACCTCCCCTAATTGGTGCATGTTGTGTAAGAGGAATGGGGAATCAAGAGACCATCTTTTCCTCCATTGCCCCTTCACTCTATCACTTTGGTCTAGGCTACTGTAGGGCATGGTTGGAGCCAGGTTACTGCGGAGAGCTATATTGATATACCTCACATTGATTCCATGATGGGTATATGCTCTACTTAGTGAAAGGTGAGCACCAGTCTACCTTCACATTACATTGGTGTGTTTGGTCAGAAATCAACCAAAGGGTGTTTGAGGATAAGTATTATGGAGTGGATGCGGTTTGGGAGGTAATTTGTTTTAGAGTGTCTTGTTGGATGTTTTTAAATAAGGTGCTCTAAAGTTTCTCCTTGTTCAACTTGACCAAGGATTGGTCCTTTTTGTTTTGAGCGTCATTTTTTTCAGGTCCACCTGGAGCACTTGTTGTTCTCCTGTCTTCCTCCTTGTAATTTCTAGTTTCTTTTAATGAAGTATTCTCTTTATATGAGAAAGAAGTAGAAAAATTGGGGTTGCTCCATTGTTAGGTGGTGCAATGGTTGAAGTTGCTCCATTGTGACTTAGAAGTCACGAGGTTGAATCTAGAAACAACCTCTCCATCGTGGGGGTTAGGTTCTACATTTTCCCTTTCCTACATCAAACAATAGCAGGAGCCTCATAAACTAAGAATGCCCTATTCATCTTTATATCTTTTTAAATCCTAGTATTTGAATATGTATTTTGGTTGTTCAACATATTCTTTGGGGTAAAAGGGCAACCTAGTGCACGAAGCTTCCACCTGTGCGGGGGTCTAGGGGAAGGGTCTTTGGGTAATTGTAGGTTATTTTCCTTTTTAGCAACACTTTTCTTTAGCAGAATTCTACTCCGTAGCTTCAATTTAAGTTTAGTGAACAAGGAAGAAAAAATATTTCAATTTTTTAATCTTATTATCTTTTATTTTATTATTATTGTGATTCCTTTTTTTTTTTTTTTTTTTTTTTGGAGGGGGGGGGGGGTGTGGGGGGAGCTTGTCTTTGAGTTCTTATTTGTTGATTAAAAAAACTGTTTCTATTATTAAAATAAAAAATTCTGTTGATAAGTGTGTGGTTGAATTGTTTTTTAATATAACTCTAAAATTTGAGAAAGAAAGGAGAAAACAACTTTTTCTAAAATTAACTCGAAAACCTGTTTTCAAATTTTTTGTTTCAAAACTTTTTTTTGAATATTAAACTAATAGGGACCTTATAGCTTAGTCTTTGTTAAGGTAGTTAAAAGCACAAGGTGCACTTATGGTGACGAGGGGCCCTAGCGCTTGAGGCGCAAGACGAGACGCACATTTGAGAAAAGTAAGATGCAAAATTCTTAAAAAACTTATATTTATGGTAAAAGAATTTAAAAAACATAAAAAATAATAAAAGTTTTATAAAAAAATTTCTCGTCATACATCATAATGTTGATATTAGCACTAATGTTTCTATTTTATTGTTATTAATATTGTGTTTATTTCTTTTGAGCATCTTTGGTGCTCCACACTCTTTTTTTGTTGTTCCTTTTTGGTTTAAATATATTATTTCTTGTTTTCTCTCAATAAAAAAAAGAATTGAAGTAAGAAAACCTTTGGACAACTTTTTATTATTGTTATAAAAACGAAACACAAGTTTCCTTAATGTTTTACGTTATGTATTGTGCATTATATATATTTGTTTAAAGAAAAAAGAAAAAAAAAAAATATAATACAATATTTATTTCATGCTAAGTAAGGGGAGTAAGAAAGTGAGGTGCACTGAGGCGCACTGCGGTGCGCCGTGACACACACCTGAGGCGCACTGAGGTGCACTTGAAGTGCATTAAGGTGCATGCTTGAGTGAGGGTGCCCTGTTTGTCAAGTATTGAGGTGCAATATGTGCGCCTTGCCTCAAGGCGTGCTTTAGGTGCACGACTTGACTGCATTGGACTCCCTATTCGAGTCTTTGACAACATTTCTTTTCTATGATGAGATTTCGTTGACTTAGGTATCCCAATTTTGGTGAAAGATTTTAAGACAAAAATCAACAATCAAGTTTTTATTTTTATTTTTATTTTTTCTTGACAACATTTCTTTTCTATGGCAAAGTTTTGTTAACTTCGGTACCCTAATTTTTGTGAAAGAATTTAATAAAAGACAAAATCTGAAATCAATAGAACTTTTTGTCCTTCATCATATGTTATAATGTTTTTTGGATCCTTGTGTTTCATATTTCATTGTTCATAGTTGGTATTGATTTGTTTATACCTGCTTTGATGTTTAATTTGAGTTAAAGCAAAGAAGAATGGGCAGTCACACACAGGCAATAACTAAGCTGCATTGGCACTATCAGTTTGTATTTATGTCAATGTAGGCTGTAGCACTAATTTCTCTCTCCCCTCTTTCGATATGTGTGCATGATTGCACTGTTTCTGGAGGTATTAATACAGAGAGTTAGGACATTGTCTATTCTTGGATTTTTCTGTTTATGTATTTGGAGTATGTTCGCCCTACTGCAGTATTTACTTTTTTTGTTGGTCTTCATAACATTTATTCCATCTTAACGCATATGCTGTATGAAAATTTTATGTGCACCTTGAGCTTATGTTGAGTTTGAGCCTTATATTTCATTGCAGGTTCTAAACTGTCATGATTCTGCAATTTACATATTAGCACCATTAAGATATGCCACCATCTACGGATGCTCTGATGCAACTGTAATTCTTGGAGCCGTTGGCAAGGTAAGATGAAGATGATAGGGGTTTGCTTCATGACATCTTAGTTTTGTAATGGCATCATGGCTTTTCTAGATTATTATATCTCTATTGTTTATGTCCACGTTGCCAACTTGGGTCAAAACATGCATATGCTTTTCAACTAAAAAAAATTGTAACAAAGAATAAAGCTGGCTTTGATTTATTAAGTTTCTAATAGAAAAATCAAGAAAAACTTGTGATGTCCAACTCATGTCATGTAATTATTACCTTTAGCGTAGATAACAAGGATACCAAGTAGTGAATACATTATTGGATAGAGGTTGGGTTTTGAATTAGTAGCACTATATTGTACATTAGATGTAATATTTTGTGGAAGTAGAAATACAAATGAAGAGACAATGAAGATTGAAAATCAAGAGATTGGTATTAGTGAAGATTTTAGGTGTTTGAGATCAATTATTCATTAAGAGGGAAAAATAGGAGAGGATGTGAACTGCAGAGTTTGAGCAGGATGGGTTGAGTAGAAAAGTGTCTCTGGAGTATTGTATTATCAATGTATTCCACTAAAATTGAAAGAAATTTTTTATAAAATTAAACAGTTATATGGCAACCGTGCTCTATGAAATATAATGTTGGGCAAAGATACAACACATTAACAAATAATTAAATGCAATGGAAATGCGAATTATAAGATGGATATGTGGCAAAACATTAAAAGATAAAATTAAAAACAAAAATATTTGAGAAATAGTAGGAGTAGGAGTAGCGCCTATTAGAAATAAAATGAGAAAAAACTGATTAAGATGGTTTGAAGTTTGAACACATAGAAGACCATTGGATGCCCTTGTTAGGAAGAATGACCTATTAATGATTTACGGTAATGATAGAGGTAGAAGAAGAGATAAGTAAGAAATGTATAACTACTTGTATTATAATGTTGTTGATTTGAGCATGGATAACAAGGATCCATGAATCTCATAATATCAAGCGTCATCGTGTGTAAAGTGTATGCAGTCACTAATGTCTCCATCTTTTTTTCTATTCTTAGCTATGCTATCTGGGTTGTTTGAGTATGGCTTCCATAAAATAATTTTTTGGAACATTTATGAAGTAGACAAGTGGCATAAATCAACAAAGGTTTATCGTAGGAGAGGAGAAAAAGATTCCCAAGCACAAACCGCGAAGATGGTTGAGCTACTCATGATCTTTCACAGAATCTTGAGCAATAGAAGATCAAGAAATATAATTTCAAAATTAGAGAAGGATGGTGAGACTTTGGTGGCGTTAGAAGATGCTATTGTTGGGGAGGTTGTGGACTATTTTAGCCGGATCTTCTCGGCGGATGACCAAGGTTTATGGGAGATCGATGGCATTGAGTGGAAGAGGCTACCAAGTGTGGACAACATGTGGCTATAACGACCTTTTGAGTTGGAGGAGATCCATGATGCGGTGTTTGACTGTGAGGGTGATAAAAGTCCCGGTCTGAATGGCTTCACCCTTTCTTTCTATCAAAAATTCTGGGATGCTTTGAAGGCGGATTTAAAATTAATTCTTGATGAGTTCTTTACTTAGGGGGTCATAAACAAATCAGTTAATCAAACTTACATTGCTCTCATCCCTAAGAAAGTCAACTCCAAGAAGGTGAAGGATCTTCAGGCCCATCAGTCTTACTACCAGTTTGTATAAAATCATTGCCAAAATCTTAGCCTCAAGATTGCGTTTGGTTCTTCATTACACGGTAGCGAAGACTCAAATGGCCTTTGTCAGAGGAAGACAACTTATTGATGCTATTCTAATTGTGAATGAGGCAGTTGAAGATTATAGATCCACTAAACGAGAGGGTATTGTTTTCAAGACGGATTTTGAGAAGGCTTACGACATGGTTCAATGAGATTTTCTGGATTATGTCTTGGGTATGAAAGGCTTTGGGGCTCGTTGGAGGAGATGGATCTGAGGTTGTCTGTCCTCAGTGTCATTTTCCATCCTTATTAACGGGCGACCTAGAGTCTTTGGCTCTCGAGGTCTTAGACAAGGAGATCCTTTGTCTCCCCTCCTCTTCATTGTGGTGGCTGATGTGTTGGGCAACATGATGGAGAAGGCAAAGGAGGCTCAAATTGTGAAGGGCTTCGAGGTGGGAAGGGATGAAATACAGGTTTCTCATCTAAAATTTTGCTGATGATTGCTTGTTTTTTATCAAGAATGATGGTTTTAGTCTTCTCAACACCTTGAGGATTATCCAAGGTTTTTGTTGGATATCTGGGATGAAGTTGAATTTGGAGAAATGTCAAGTTGCAGGAATTTGCATGTCTGAGGATCAATTGCTTCGGGTTGCAACCTCGTGTGGATGTTCATTCGGCCAATGGCCCCTCAAATACCGCGAGCTTCCTCTTGGAGGCAACCCTTTATCTTTATCTTTTTGGGATCCTGTTATCCAAACGGTCTGGAGGAGATTTGATGGTTGGAGGAAAAGTTTCTTATCCAAGGATGACAGATTAACACTAATTAAAAGTGTTAACAGATGCCATCCCCACCTACTTTTTATCAATTTTCAAAATGCCTAAGCTGGCGGCGCGGAGGATTGAAAGAATGATGAGGCAGTTCCTGTGGAAGGGGAAGACAAGGCTAAAGGCAGTTGTCTAGTGAAATGGAGTGTGGTTTGTAAAAGGATTGATCAGAGGGGTTTGGGAATTGGAAACTTACAATTGAGAAATAGAGCTCTAGTTGTTAAATGGATCTGGCGGCTTCTTGGGGAAAAAGATTCGTTATGGGCCAGGGTTATCTTTAGTCGTCATGGTGCTCATCAGAATTCAAGGAATGCCAATGTGTCTTCAAAAGCTTCCTTTCATAGTCCTTGGAAGTTCATCCTTCGCCTAGTATTCATCCCTCTCCAACCTAATTAGGCTCAAAGTAGGTGATGAGTGTCTTTTTAAATTTTGGGAAGACACCTGGTGTGGTACAACAAGTTTTTGTGAGATGTTTTCCCTTATCTATAGGTATCCACCAAGCCTAACCATCCCATTTGTGATTTCCTAGCTTCTAGAAGGGATTGTGAGAGGGAGGGGTGGGTCTTCCTTGTGCCTTCACCTAGGTAGGAACCTCTCAGATAGAGAGGCAATTGAAGCCTCTTCCCTTTATGGAAATTTTAGAGGGTGTTCTTCTTTCCAATGAGAGTGATAGAGTATCTTGGTTGGGGGAAGCTTCAAGGGAGTTCACCTCAAAAAATTTCTTCCATTACCTTTGCTCTTCCCCTAACCCTAACCCTCCTACCGACCACTCTCCTCATGATTTTATTTGAAATGCTCATGTTTCTTCAAAAGCCAAATTTATGAGATGGACTACTGCTCATGACAGGTTAAACTGTGTGGATGTGCTCCAAAGACGTTTTCAAGGTTGGGTTCTTTCTTTGAGTTGGTGTTGTTTGTGCAAAAAGGAAGGGGAAACTAGTCAACACTTATTCGTTGAGTGTGATTTCACCAAAGGAGTGTGGGCGAGGTGGAAGTCTTTCCTTCAGTGGGAGGGAATTCTTATTGGCCCTAGTCTTTGGTCCTTTCCTGACGGGAGCATTCTCCCAAGGCGATTGAGAAACTATTGAAGGGTGGTAGTCTTCGTGGTGATTTGGTCTATTTGGAAGGAGAGGAACGCTTGTATTTTTGAGAACCAAGAGAGGAGACCGGGGCTGTATGGGATAGCTCCCTCCTTTTGGGTTCCACTTGGGTTAGTGCAAGTAAGCTTGCAAGGGGTTTTTCCTCGGGGGAGTGGTTAAGGGGATGGCCCCCTATTTTGGAATATCTTGAATTATAAGCTTGTTTTCTTCTTTCTTCCTTGACCATTGTACATTTTTCTGTATATCATTCATAGTTAATATAATACATTTTTTGTTTGTTGTCCAAAAAAAAATAAAAAAATCATGATCTTTTATAGGTCACCTCATTAATGAAGTTGTGGCGACCAAAGAGTTGGTTAAGATGGAAGTCAAAGTGTTGGTTCTTCTATCAAGGAAGTATTAAGTATCCTTAGTTTTCCTAGATACAATAAAAATACTATTCAATCTTTTAATGCGCATGTATTTTCCAAGAATCATTGGTGATTCTTTATTATTATTTTTTCTTTTTTATATGTTATAAGAGTTTATTAATAGGCTTGTAACCTTCTCTTTGGGGCATTGAACAAACGTTTATATTTAGTTTATTCTCTTTTAGGTTTATGTGATAAAATAGAAATACAATTTATGGTTATCACCAAGTATAATTTAGCCTTGATACTATTTTTTCTCAAGAAAAATTTTCTTAGCTACCAAACACACCCTAAGGGCTCGTTTGGTGCGCGAGATAGGATAAGATTATTTTTATGGGATTGGATTGAATAAGATAGGATTAAAAATAGAGTAATCTTGTGTTTGGTGGTATGTTTGGGATTGAAACAAAAAAGTAATTAAATTTTTTTTAGTTAAATTAAAAGAAGTTAAATTATATAAAAAAATTAAAAAAAATTATTTAAAAAAAAAACCTGGTTGCAAAACTAGTTTTCGCAAAACTAGTTTGCGAACAAAGCTCGCAGCATTTAAAAAAAAAAAAAAAGCAAGAAGAAGAGGATTGAAAATAATCCCACCATTTTGGTCGGGATTGTTTAAGGTGAGATTATTTTTATTTCATCCCATCTCACTCCCAAACATGGAATTTAGACTATATTTAGTCCAATTGCATTCTATCCTATGCACCAAACGCGCCCTAAGAGTTTTTAAATAGGCTTGTAACCTTCTCTTTGGGGCATTGAACAAAGTTTTAGATTTATTTTATTCTCTTTTAGGTTTATGTGATATAAACTAGCCTCAGGTGTGATGCAAGGATTTCTAGGAGTGATTCCTAGATCTACTAACTCATTTTTCTATTTTCTTCCTTTATCTCTCACAAAGTTTTCCAACACAAATGCGACTAATCCTACAACCTTCTTTCACCTCAAGCACCTTTGCTCAGCATCGATCTAGACCATTAGTTATTAGTTAGGAGATATAATCTCTGTATTACTTGGTGCATATTGAACAAGTAACAAGCTCCTTTTTTTGACTTTTATGCTTAGCATGTACAGGATATATTCCTGGATTAATTACACATAATATATGAATTGAAATCAGAATTTTGTAATTTGCTTCTTCCTTAAGCAATTCTTTATTTATTTATTTTATCAATTACATATGAAATTGTGCTTCAATCTCATTTACTTTTATTCTTTAAGAGTATCTTCTAACAAATGTCGAACCTAGCTTTGATTTTTTTAATTTTTTGTGTGTTTGAAAGTAAAGAAAAAAAAAGTATATTTTGATTTTAATTTTAATATTTTACCTAACTTTGGTATATTTAGTATAATAATTCTCTTACATTTAATTTGCAATTTGATAGAAACCTTGATAGCAGTTAGCTATAACAAATTTGGTCCTTTTGCCACCTTTATTTGGCTCTTTAAATGGATATCTAATATATGATATTGATACTCTTGAGTGTGATTGGACTGTTCTAACTTACTATGCCTGCTAGGATCTTAAACTGAACGAATCTAGCATTCTTAATGGTAGATTCCATGTCTCCTTTTCAGGCAGTAAGAGTGGAGCATTGTGAACGAGTGCAGGTTGTTACTGCAGCCAAACGGATCTGTATTGCAAATTGTCGGGAGTGTGTGTTCTACTTGGGGGTGAATCAGCGTCCACTTATTCTTGGTGATAACCATAAATTGCAGGTAAATACTGCTTTTTGACTTATCTCTATATGCGAAAGCTATCTCTTTCCATGACTTTTATTTTCGAGTAATTTATCCAAGACATGATATGAGCTTCATAATTGCTGGAAAATCTTTCTATTTCCATCATTTTCTGGAATGACTTTGGGTCAGGGTCAGGGTCAGAGTCAGACACCTTTTCCGATCTCATATTCTAAAAACTGCTAGTTCTTGTATTGCGTCAGGTGGCACCATACAATACATTTTATTCACAATTAGAGGAACATATGACTCAAGTTGGCATTGATGCTAGTATCAACAGATGGAATGAACCATTGGCTCTGGGAATGGTCGATCCACATGACTCATTATCTCATCCTGCAGGGGTCTCTGATGCTCAAGCTGAGTCTGCTACATGTGTTGACCCTGACCAGTTCACGAACTTTCTGGTATGCTGTTAAATCACTTTGGTTCTTGTTGGGAGTTATATCCAGTTATGTTTGGGTCATTGTGTGTGGCATGCCTTTTGGTCTACATTTAATTTTCTTTCAAATTTCTACTAGTCTCTGGCTAGACGTCATGTCTGATTGATGATTGGTGATCAGTAATTCTATCGTGAATCCCACTTGGAAAGCGTCTAAAATACCCCTGGACATTAAAAGTTTATCAGGTGCCTACCATTGTGATATTTACTTCTTTCTTGTTGATACAGATTCCTAATTGGTTTGGAAGTGAATTGCCAAATGCAACAAAGGTCAATCCCTTTCCATTACCTGAGGCTTACATGGCATCACAGCAGAAAAATGTATGTTGATTAAAGTGGTGATGATTATGATTGGATATTACATTACTTACTGCCATTCTTAGCTTTATGTATTTGCTTTGAGTGTTTTATTTTTGCTGAACTGTTGAATACAATTATTCTTTTCAGCATCAGAGCTTGGGAGAGATTAAGCAAGCATTGCATGATTTACAACTTGAAGAGAACCGCAAACGAGAATTTTCAAGTGCCCTCCATGTATACTTTAAGGATTGGCTATATGGTAATTTTTCCTCCCCATATACTCCAATAATATTTTCTTCTATTGCTTAATGGGAATATTATCTACTATTTAGTCTTTAGTATAGACATTTTTTAACATACCCAAAAAAAGCATTGATGTTAGATCATATTCTTACCTACTTAATGTTATAAAACTCAATTCAACTAAGCCTTTTCTCAACTACATGGGACTGGCTACATGAATCTGCGTCCTCCACTCCGCCCTATCAAGGGCTAAGTTGGCATTCAAATTATTGGAAGTTAGATTTTTCTTAATTATCTCCGTCTATATTATTTTAGGTCTACCTCTACCTCTATTGTTAATAGGTCACACTTTCGAACTGGTGCATTTAAAAGCCTACGTTGTATGGGTTCAAACCACCTTAGTAGGCTCTTTCTCATCTTATCTCCGATTGGTGCTACTCCTACCATTTTTCAAATATGCTCATAACTAGTTTCATCTTTTAAAGTTTTACTACGTATTTATCTTAGCATTCACATTTTTGTTACACATAGTTTGTTCATTGTTTTTAATTGTTAAAGATTTTGTACCATATAGCATGGTTGGCCTAATAGCAACTCAATTCAACTCAATTAAGCCTTTTCTCAACTACATGGATTCGGCTACATGGCTGGTCTAGTAGCAACTCTATAAAATTTTTCCTTCAATGAGATGCGTCTATCATATATTATTCCAGAACACTCGTCCATTTGACCCATCCGGCTTTAACTCTACGGTTCACCTATTTCTCCTTTTTTATGTATCATCCTAAATACCGAAATTTTTTACTCCTTGGTGTCTCTTGACTTTCAATCTTCGCTATCTCTTCATTTGTATTTCTACTTTCACTAAAATTACATTTAATGTATTCAATCTTAGTCTTACTAATCTTGAACCCTTTAGATTCTAGAGTCTCTCTTCAAACCTCTAGTTTAGCATTTACTCCAAATGTACCTTCATCAATCTTACTATATCATCAGCAAATAGTATACACCATAAAATATCTTCTTGAATATGTTTAGACTGGTTAATGTTATGAAACATAACATCTAAATATTCTTGAATTCAAGCTTCATGACTACATCTCCTGTGACATTTAAATTTATTTCTGCTAATTTCAGCTATGATGTCATTGGGTCTTCAAAACTTTAAATGTAGGAAGTGTTAATTTTAGCTGTACTTATTATTGGCTCTTAGCCATGAGGTATCTCCCGGCCTAAACCACCGTCCCCTTTTAAACTGCTCGTTGTCAAATTAATGATTGGATACTTTGTTCCACCGTACTTGCTTTGTATGTTATAACATCGCGCCCGTTATTTCTCTCATCTTATCCTGTGGTAAATGTTTTCTGTACAAAGAAAAGAGCTGAAAGATATCTGAAATATTTTGTTTGCTATTGCAGCCTCTGGGAACATCCGCCAGCTTTATTGCTTGCAAGGTGATTGACGGTGGGAAGACGATGTTATTTGTGACATGTTCAAGCTCTTTTTTAAGAGGTTGTAAATTATGCATTTGTCTTTCCTGTACTTAGGAAAACAAAATGAGAGAGCATCACCTGTTTAATCGGTTTTCTGCTGTGTACTTAGTTTCTTTTCTTTTCTTTTTTTTTTTTTGGTTTTTTGGTCCAGTTAATGTACTAATCTCTTTTGCTTGTTATAGCACTAACTCTAGAGGCTCAATTTGCCTGAGGAATCAACATATTATTTTATTGCTCTTTCGCAGGGTTGAACACTCTTTATAAAATTCTCTTGTACTTTACAGATTTTGTTTGCTATATAAATTGTATTTGTAGTTGTCTATTTTAATAGTTTTTGGAAACCTAGAAAATCATTTCTTTTACTAATTTAAAGATTATAAGTAAAAGGGAAGTTACAGAACCATCTATGTAGAAGTAAAAATGAAGGACAGTAAGGGTGCTGAGCATGGTATTGTTGCAATTGTTACGTATCTTTTTATTTTTTTGGTTTGATATCAGTGGATTTAAAGAACATACCACACGTGGCAACATCCATCAAACCGTAAACAATCCTCGTAGTGGCAGCGTTATGGTTTTTCGCCCACCTAATGCACGTGATGAACGTGGGTTTCTTCTAAATTTGAACTCTTCTACTCTCCCATTCACGTGCCAATGGTTGCTTTGCTAAACTTTAGTCTTCTGCGTCGGTAAACCATGTTGATCTTCACAGAATAAATATTATTTCTCAGTTTCTCTTAAGCTACGTCTACAAACAACATTTTTCTTTCCATTATTTGTTCAGACGTAGAACAGATGGGACCGTGTTCAAATAAATAAGTACAGAGAGAGAGAGAGAGAGAAATAGTTTGAAAGAAGTCATCTCCAATTAGGAGGAGTTTTGCAGGAAGAGAAAAGAGGATTGATTGTTACAGAAAAATGGGGATTTCATCAATGAAGAGTATGGTGAGAGAAATTGGTCCTCATGGAAGCTTGGTGTTGGGACAGGTGATCACAGCAAGTTATATAGTTCTGAGTAAAGTGATATTGGTTCAAGGAATTAGCTCCACTGTCTTCCTTTTCTATCAGTTCATCTTAGCCTCTGCTTTCATGGCTACCCTCGCTTTCATCTTTGAAAGGTAATTAACGCCAAACCAAAAAAAAACTCATATGAGACGCATCATCTCATCAAATTCTCATCTGGGTCTTCCTTGTTTTTTAATTTCTTTCTTTGTGGACGCAGAAGGAAGATGCCTCCCATTTCTAAGCGAATACTACAAGGGATTTTCATGCTGGCTTTGATTGGGTATGTTTCAAATCAACACAAATAATCAGACCCTTATCTATATATACTACTTGTGATCATTTTTTATTAATATTGGTCCAAAAATACTCTTAAACCTTACTTATTATTTTTCAATCTTAATATATAATTTTAGTTAATTGAAGAGAAGGGAGGAATATGTGGATTCATGTGGCAGACCGTGTAGTGAGAAAAAGGCCTAATTAGTATTATCAAATTTATGCACTTTATTTTACTTTATTTACCTCAATGTTGTTTTTAAATGAATAAGATAATATAACCATTTCATTTCTCTAAACGATACAATATTTTTCCAACAAATTAATTAATTTGGTGTTTATTTATTTGTTTATTTAAACAGGGTTACGCTGGCTCAAATAATGTTGGCAACAGCGCTGTATTACATATCAAGCTCAATAGAGTCTTCAGTTCTAAACATGATTCCTGCAATTACTTACATTCTCTCACTTATATCAAGACAAGAGAAGCTCCGATTAAACACCTGGTGGGGCTTTGGCAAGCTCTTTGGTACAACTCTATCGGTCTCAGGTGCATTGACACTCATGTTATGGCAAGGATCAACCATTCACTTGACCACCACCACCACCAATACAATGAGTTCTGCTCACTGGGGTCTGGGCTTGGCCATTGTGGTTGTTGGAGTTGTTGCCTTTAGTTCTTGGATCCTCATGCTGGTAAGTCTTAATTAATTTGCCCATTAATAATCCTTCAAAACTATGGTTAATTAAGATGTGTTTGCTACTAGAATGCCTCAATATTATAAATTAATCTGTGGTTGGTGTGATGGTCAGAAACTCGAAGCCACCCGAATGTGGCAAAATGTGGATGAATCAAAGCGTTAGTCCCAAGTTAGAAACAAAACAGTTCGTTCATAAGATAGAATATAAATGTCGACTTAGTCCAAAAGAGTACTAGAAGCCTACTCATGTAGTAAATTAGGAGAAAATAAAAAAGAAAAAAAAAACTTTGTTAAGTCTTTTATGATAAAACCTCTTGGCCTAAAAGTTGGCCAATAAGTAACTAATTAAGGCTAATATCGGAACTGATTGAGATCTAGATCTATTAACACATATCCCAAAAAATTAGTTAGGTGCTCAAGGAGGCCTAGTACCAATTCATAAAAAAATAAAATAATAGCAATTGCTAATATTATTATTAATGCCATTATTAATATTATTTGAATGGGCAAGTTACTAAATTATTGTGATTTGAAATTACAGGAACCAATGACAAAGAGCTTCCCAGCAGAGTTGACGATGACGGCAATCATGTTCTTCTTTGCAACTCTACAGACTGGAGTAGTAGCTGCAATTTTCAACCACAAGGCTTCCCAATGGAAGCTTAAATGGGACTTGGAGCTTCTTAACATCTTTGTTGGTGTAAGTATTATTTAATTCCTCCCATCCTTGTTAGAAATATGATCAAATTAAGATGTTGATGATTTTATTATGATCTAAAATAATGGGATGCATGATTGCCACCAATGCACCATTGGTTCGAGGCTAGGGCGCTTCACCCTTTAGGGCTTGGAGGTCGCTGATTTGATTTCGAGATCGTACTGATTCAGTTGATAATTTTTAACGTTACCACCCTTGGTAAATCTTTCACTGGCGTTGAGTTAATGTAGGGACTAGTGAGGTCGTGGTAAGGAAGCGGGTTAGCCGTTAATTTATTCATCATGTATTTGGATACCTCACGAGTTAGGGCGGTCTGGGTCTTCAACGGGTTAGAGGGTTGTTTCTTCTAAAAAAAATAAAACAGTAAAATAATAATAATAATAATGAGATGATTTTTTGATGGTCTGTTTTGGTGGTGTTTGCGTAGGGGGCATTGAACAGTGGATTAGCAAATTTCTTTGTTGCATGGTGTGCTGGATTAAAAGGCCCTGTTTTTGTGGCCTCATTCTCACCTTTGGGACTGCTTTTTACCACCATCTTGGAGACCTTATTTCTTGGGCATAGCTTAAGCATTGGAAGGTAACAAAATTTCTTACACATGTTAGTTAAGGCCGCGTTTGATTTATGATCTGGATATAATTTTTTGTATTCGAAAATTTAAAAACACTAAAAACTTGTTTGGTTCAAAAGATTTCAAAAACAGTTTTTTACTTTTTTGTTAAAAAAATAGTTATTTTTAGAAAACGATAAAAAATAGTTTTTCAAATTTTTTCTTTTTGTATTATATTCTTGTTTCAGAATTACGAACAAAACGTAGCCTAAAATAGCTTATATTAAATTCACATTAATATGATTTTGTATTTATTAGGATAGTTAAAGTTCTTTAATCACTCTACAAACCTTAGAAAAAAAAAACTTCTTTAACAATGTTATTGAATTTCATTATTTATCTAAAAGTCATGAGCATTCAATAGAAATTTGCATTGAAACAGAAAATAAAAATTATGAAAAATCCTAAAAAGCAGGAAATATGTATAAATGATTATTTGTTGCATGCAACAATCTTTCATTATAATGTGTTATCACTAAATACAAAGTAAACATTATTTTTGGTGTCCCTATTTTTATTTTATTTTATTTATTTATTTATTTTATATATAAATCTCCGCTTAATTATATTGCAGTGTGGTGGGATCAATTATGATAGTGGTAGGGCTTTACATATACCTGTGGTCAAAGGGTAAAGAGGACGCTTTCTACAGATTGGACGGTGATGATGCTGGTTCTCAAAATCAGATCACCTCTCCACTTGTATAGAATCAACGGTTGCAATCCAATCTCCCAATACAGGTACATTGGGAGATCTTCCATAAATACATTGGATATTTGGCTACTCTCTCAATTTGTTTATGAGATTACAAGTGTCACAAATGAGTCTCTATAATCTTTTCTTTGAGGGCACACTTGACAGTTAAAAGGATAGACTTTTTTTTTTTTTTTTTTTCATAGCTTGATTATAAATGAAAAATAAATATTGTTAATGAGTTTAATTTTAAATATTAGTCTCATATCGACTATATGTTATTCCAAGTTAAAACACCTAAAAAGCTTCACCCTATTTTGGTATAAAAAATAAATAAAACCTTGCGAGACTTATTTTTATGACACCTGTTGCGTAGACACCCAGATGTCAAATGATCCAATTCATAACCCGATCAAACTTAAAGACCCGTAAGAGAGATAATATCTTATTACTGTAGAATAGGCAAAATCGACAAGTATGAATGTAAATAATAATATTACTTTTGATTTTCTCAATTGCCCTTCTCTATAAGTTATGAGAAAATATGGATGGAAAAATATGTGGGTCCAAAAAACTAATTCTCAAAAAATTATATGATTTTGAATTATATATTTGTTTATGAATCATAAACTAAACGTGGAATACCAACATGTCTTATTTTTCTACATAACATTAGTTAATTATTTTTAATAATTGACTAACACCATGCTTTATGAGATTAGATTATTATATAAATCTAATTTGGTAACACATCATCAAGGCCCCTTCAATATGTACGAATCTTTATATTAAAAAATAACAAATATCATCTTTAATTAAAATCATAATTTAGCACGAACTTTTTAAATATTATATTACCAAGTAAGAAAAAAGTTCAAAATTTGGCAAAAATGTGACACGTTTCACTCTATCTTTTTTTTTATTTTTATTTGTTTTTACCGATCGTCGATGTGACTCGCTTCCGTTACCGTTACCGCGAAGACTCTGTCATGCACGATGTATATGGCTTATTAATTGAAGCAATTTATTATTCAATAACGAAACTACCCTCAAACACGTTCTCACATTAACCGTTAAAAGAACGTAAATTCCGTTCCCTACCAAGGGCATCAACGTAATTTAGGAAACAGAAAATCCACCAGCGGCGTCATCGAAAACGCGACGAGCAAATATTTTCCCACATGACAACTTACCAATCAGTTCCCTCCACGTGTTAATTAGCCCTTGGCTCTTACAAAACGCCAGCTCCTTCGCACGTGCCAGCCTCATATCAATAACACGTGGCGCTCTAATATTGCCCGTTGCTTTGAAATTGTATAAAATAAATAAATAAATAAACAAAACCTTCCATTCTTCTCCTTCTGCTCCCCAAGTCTCACAAGGTGTTCTTCAATGGCGATTACACAGAGCAGCTTTTTGACTTCCATGATCATTTTAATGGCGTTTTTGCCTCCATTAATCCAAGCTTCTCGTCTCAGTAAATCATTCTCTTTCACTCTCTATTTGATGAATGTATAATATATATATATATATATGTGTGTGTGTGTATATATAACTTATTGGTCTTGTTGTTGTGTTCTCAGGATTTCACGGTGAAGAAGAAGTGATGACAGTGGAAAAAAGCTCAGAGGTAAAAAGAGATTAATGGTGATTGAAACCAAGTTTTTTGGGATAAATATGTGTTGTTCTGAAATGGGTTTTATTTGGTTTTTCAGGTTATTGGGAACATTAAAGGATTTAATCATGTAAAGAGCCTTGCTGTTCCAAGGTTTGAGGGTGGTGGGAGTAGGGTTCTTATTGGGTTAGATTCATCTGCAAGAAAAGTCCCAACTGGGCCTGACCCCCTTCATCACCATAACCACGATCCTGTAAGACCTTAAGATCAACAACTGTACAACAAGTGGAAGAAGAAGAAGAAGAAAGTTTCCATTAATCCTAGCTTTCTTTTTCATGAGTGGTCGTAGAAGATTGATTAACCAGTGTTACTAATTATAGCTTAATTATAACAATGAGTGTGTTCTTCTGATACAGTAAAGGTAGAGATTACAGGGAGTTGGAAACATATTTATTTATTTATTTGTAGTTTTGGATGTTGAAATTGAATTTGTTTATATGGGTTTTTGTATAGTTTTTTTTTTTTTTTTTTTTCTTTTTTGCAGCCCTGTTTCTTTCATGAGAAAGTTGGCTCTTAATGGTGTTTTTTTTTTCTCTCAAGTAGGGTTTTTTAGGTGATAGTTTTTCATGTTTATACTATTTTAAAGAAGATGACAATCAAGAAGCATGTACCTAAAACTCATACTATGGGAAACACTCATAAGTTCTGTTTGCGTAAACACAAAATATACATTTAGTTCATGGATTTCGAAAATAATTTATCAGTTTTTGTCAAGTAATCAAGTTGGTTTTTTGAAAACAATAAAAAATCGTTTTCTGATTTTTTTCCCTCTTTTTTAATTATATCCCTAATTTCAAATTGTGAACCAATAAATTTGTTGTTTTTATTTTTTTTTTCATAAAAATTTTGGTTTAAAAATGGTTTCACAAAACTCCGTTTGTTAAAGAGAGACGGGGTTTTATGAAATTTTATTGGGGAGATGTTTTTCATATAACTATTGCTTGCTTTGGATAGAATATCTACTGATATGACCCTAATGGTTTCTAAACTTAATTTGTGTTTTAAATTTTGTAGTGGGTGGTACACTAATTTTTTTTTTTAAAAGTATATTAAATAGTTAATCATTTAGTCGCGTAGATGAACGTGACTCATGTTCCCTCTAATCCATCTAGAATACGACCACAAACACTCAAAGATATCGTTGGGTAACAGGTGGTATAAGGTGTTTCGAACTCGAAACCTTCAGGATAGGTACGTTTGCACCTAACCATTTAACCAACCTACTAATTTTTTTTTTATAATTTCAACCAATCTCCTATGATGTAAAGTAAAATTATGCTCGGTAGACTTAAAAGTGGTCGATTCTTCCTTAGAATCCATAACAATGAAAACTTTGTCCGCAATCTGCCTTTGTGTATATTTTTCTTTTATTAAAGAATTTAAGTTTATAACCGAAAATCTTAAAGAATGATAGATTCTAAAATCATAATTTTCATCTTATTATTTAATGACAAAAAACACATATCACTTGCTTGATAATATGACTCTAAATTATTTAAATTTTGAATATCATTGGACATATTGTGACAAAAAATAACAATAATCTCCGGAACGTGACTTTTGAAATTATTTGTTAGGCATGTGTATTAAACTTGACTATTCTTATCAATTCATTAAATTAAATAAATCAATAAAAAATCACATTGAAAAGAGTAAAATAATTGTAGTTAAAAAAAGGTTCAATGCAATTGTTTGAAATTTATTAAAAATTATTAAAAATCAAACTATTATTCCCATATTCGACAATTAATAGCTTAAAAAAAAAAGATTTTACTATATCATATGAACGCTTAGAGTTGGTTATTTCTGTCTAGTGTCGCCCACCATAAAAAGCCCTAGTGTTCTCTCTTTGCTCACGGAACTAATATAAATACCCTAGGGTTTCCAGGGTTTCATCCTCTCGTGATTGGGGGCGCAGCAACTGCATTTCTGTGAGACTTGACAAAGCTTCTTCATCATCAATGGCGCCGAAGGAGGGAAAAACTAGGGTTTCGCGGAACCCAGAACTGATCCGAGGAATCGGAAAGTACTCGAGATCGAAGATGTACCACAAGAGAGGTCTGTGGGCAATCAAGGCTAAGAACGGAGGCGTGTTTCCTCGCCATGATCCAAAGCCCAAGGAAACCAAACCCACCGAAAAGCCTCCCAAGTTCTACCCTGCAGATGATGTCAAGAAGCCTCTCGTTAACAAGCGCAAGCCCAAGCTTACCAAGCTCAGGTGACCACCAATCTTTAGGGTTTTATTTATTTATTTGGGTTTGTTTGGATTTGTGTTTAATTAGGGTTTGGTTTTTAAATTTTTTTTTTTTTTGGATAAATTAGGGCAAGTATTACGCCTGGAACGGTTTTGATTATTCTTGCTGGAAGGTTTAAGGGGAAGAGAGTTGTTTTTCTGAAGCAGCTTTCATCTGGATTGTTGCTTGTCACTGGTGAGTTTTTTTGTTTGATTTATTTTTATTTTTCTGTGCAATTTGATGTTGGATTTAGGATTTCTTGGAATAGGTGTTGTGTTATGAATGTCTGTTAGATCTGTTTAGTTTTTGATGGTGGTGTTGATGTTTGGTATTTGGGAGATGATGCGAGATTCAAACATTTTATCAGAGGTTCAATATTAGTATTGTTCGCTGCTGAATGTATTGCACGTCAGTCTGATCCCACAACTTAGTTTTGGTTCTCATCTGTTATTGCTGTTTTTTCTCTCTTCGTTAAATCTCCTAGCAATGGTGATTTTGAAACATGGGTTTTGTGCGTTGATGTTTTATTTGATCTATTGCTGTCTGTTTGGAATTTGCTCTTACCATTATTACTGTCGCCTTATCTTATATTTTTTTAGTTCAGCTTCTTTAATATTGGACATGTTGAAACTTTTTTCATATTTGATACCTTTTGTTGCCATAAGCATCAGTTTCAATCTCAACTGAGATCGGAAAATATTGCATAATTAGTTTTCATGTACCTTGTAGCATTTTTCTTTTTAAATTGAACATTCTTATTGGTATGCTATGGATCACAACATTTAGAGTCTCAAACATTTTAGATATGGGTTTAATCTGAAAGTGTTCAAACTTCACAGTAAGTAACAGATGCATAGTTAGTGTATCTTCTATGTATATCAGCAATTGATGCCCTCCAGTGAGCATTGTTTTTGTCTTGACACTATCCGAGGGCTACTGTGATTGCAGCAGAGCCAAGGGTACTTTGGTGGTAGTAGATAATTGTCTTTTTAAGCATGTTAAACATGCTTAAAATGTCTTTGTTTAATGTGATATTTCGTTGGAAAATTGTAAAATGATGAGAAAAAAAAGGAAAATAATTCCATCCAGTTCAATAGATACGTAGTGCAAGAAGTACAAAAATGAATTTGGTCTTCATATCCTTGAAAAAAAGGGAAAAAATTAATTAACATGGATGTGGTTTCACGGTTGTTTTGATTTCATGTTGAATGCTTTTAGATTTTAATGCTTTAAATTTAAGGTGTTCTTGTTAGAGTCTTCGATCTTTTTCTGTTTTCCTTAATTTGTTCCTTTTTTGTATGCTTGATGCACTTCTTACCGGAGTGTGCCTGAATAAGACACGGTCCTATGATATGATAATTGTTTTCATTATATTATGTCTATGCTGTAAAAAAAAAATTATTTCCCTTGTTCTTAGCTATACATTTAATTTTAATTTGTATATGAATATGTTGCTACAGGGCCATTCAAGATCAATGGGGTTCCACTGCGTCGTGTTAACCAATCTTACATAATTGGAACCTCGACAAAGGTTGATATTTCTGCAGTTAATGTTGAGAAATTTGATGACAAGTACTTTGGAAAGGAAGCTGCTAAGAAGAAGAAGAAGAGTGAGGGCGAGTTTTTTGAAGCAGAGAAAGATGTAAGTACTTTGCTTCTCTTTTGTGTTCAGCTAATTTATTGTAATATTATTTTCGTCATGTCCTTTCTTTTTATTTTTCTATTAACTGTGGGGATTGGGATGTTGCTCAAAATGTAGGAAAAGAACGTGCTGCCACAGGAGAAGAAAGACGACCAGAAAGCGGTTGATGGCGAGTTGTTAAAGGCCATTGAGGGGGTACCAGAGTTGAAGGCCTACTTGGCTGCAAGATTTTCCTTGAAGGCAGGCATGAAACCTCATGAGCTTGTCTTCTAAAGAAACTTTTTGGAACTTGTCAGGGCTGATTTTTCTATTCTGCTTTTTAGAGTGAGTTTTTTTTGTCATGAATATTTGTAAGTTTTTAGGTATTAATTGCGGAAGGTACCTAATTATCTTGTTAGTCATACATTACATAAAAGTTTTCTCCAGTGATGTTTGTTTCTTTATAGTAGAAGTATTTAATGTCAAATTCCTTGGATTTTCTCCATTTTTCCAAGATAAAAGTTTTAATTGAAATCTGCTGTAGGATGCATTTAAAGACCATTGCCTAAAACATGTGAGCTATATTTGCATTACAAATATAGAGAATATCTATCTATGCATATGCGTGTGGGCATGTGCAGTTACATATTTAAAGTATAGGATAACTTATAGCTATAACAACATAATCAATACTTGAGCATTCGTATTGTTTTGCTTATGCCCATCTCCTTCACTAATTCGTTTTATTTTCTTGTATAATTTTGTTGTTGCTGTGAATGTTAGCTCTTTAGTTCAGAATGCATTTGGCATGCATGCATAGTACTGTAGGGATTTACTTCAATAACTTGGTATCCTACATCTCTTCAGGTTGCCATTATATGTAGGGATAGAATGGAGTTGTAATATCACATGCATCTTGGTGGCTAACACCCTTTACAAGGGTGATTGCAGGTGTATTTCTTCTAATATTAGAGAATTACTAGTGCTTAGGTTTGGTATGGAAGCTGCAATTGCTCATGCTCATAAACCTGCAGTGTCACGAGTTTAAAAGCAATGTTTGTGTACGTAATTGCAAGTGCCTAATGAGAGATCCACAGAATTGAAAATATAAACACAAGAAGCAACTTACAACTTGGTTGGCATTCATGTAAAAACATAACATTATCTTGATAAGAGTTGTATAAGTGGGCTTCATAAGCATGCATGGAAGGCTTTTTTTCATCCTGTTTTTGTTAGTTCTTCCATGAAGTTTTAATTACTTTTTGCCTATAAATAAGCTACATTGTACTATTTTCCGTCTAATTTACAAAAAGTTGAGAAATTTATTGGCTGGCAAGTATTTGGTAGGTTTCGTATAGAAAAGATAATTGAGGGTGTTTTTGATAAAAAAAAAAATAGATAATGTTTGTTACTATTATTTATAAAGGTGTTTGATGGTATTATTGGTAGAGGAGTGCTATTCAACATTTATTTTTAGCACTCATTTTCAGCACTAAATGAAATCAAACTAAGTTTTGTGCCATTTTATTTTAGGAAAATGCCAATCTAACTGAAAAAAAAAAATGTATCTACATTTGGAACAATATCTTCATGTTTTATTATTGTTAAAATTGTTAGTGAATCAACAAGACATCTTTGAAAATTCAAGAAGGCAAGGCAAGTTCAAATCATCCAACGACACTCTAAAATCGATATATAATACAGGCAAGTCATCTGAGATCAAAAGCACCATCACGAATTACAAGCAAATTGCTTATATGAAACAGTTCTTGAATGCTGGTACACCATCTGAAAGTACCAAAGCCTGGCTATTACAACAACAACCTAATAATCTTTTATCTTCTTCAGAGCATGCTATCAGTTCTAGCAGGCAATCTCTTGAAGAAATTACTAGGCACAGAAGGCAACTTGCTCCTAAACCTAGGATGCCTAAGCATATACAGCCCTATAACCAAACCAACCACTCTAAAAGGAGTCACATACAACACAATAGCAGCACAAAGACAAAACAATGTAAACAAACTCGTTGCTCTTGTATCCCTCCAACTTAGCAAAGACTGAAGCCTCTCTCCCTGCGTTCCCATGTCTCCCACCACAGTTTGAATCCTACCTGCAACACTCCTCAACCTATCATACCTCATTCTAACCAAATCATGCGATTTCGAAGTAGGAAACGTATCGAATTCTTCATCAAGTTCATCAGGATGAACTGCTTCCGCCCATGAAAGTTTCGTGTCCATATGCGGTGGATGCTTAGGCCTGAATCTATAGTTCCATATCCCAATTAAGAACATGTAGAGGAAAAGGGTAGAAAGGATAAGTTCAGGGTAGCAGATTAGAATCAAGAACAGAACATGAACTAGAACTGTTGTGATTGGATTCTTCCAATGGCAAACGTCGTCAAACCATTTAGTAACGGAGAATAAACCCGAGAATAATGACATTATTCTGA
The DNA here is from genome assembly GCA_035771175.1 of Paratinospora sagittata. Classification (NCBI taxonomy): domain Eukaryota; kingdom Viridiplantae; phylum Streptophyta; class Magnoliopsida; order Ranunculales; family Menispermaceae; genus Paratinospora; species Paratinospora sagittata. The sequence goes on from CM069597.1 coordinate 46,589,254, forward strand.
AGAAATTAGCTTTGCTTCTTCTCATACTCCACATATGAGAATCCACATCTAACATGTACTCTACTACTTCTTTTCTCAATGGTGGCTCTGCTCTTCCTAGCCTCACAGCAACTATGTTCATGGCTTGGTATCTTAAACTATCGATTTGGTTTACTGTGAATGGATGGATGTAATGCATTTTGGGGAGAAGAGGGTGGCCGTAGATGTAAATCATGTTGGCTAAGGACATGCAGGTGAATCGAACGGCTAATTGGAGCTCTCCCATTTTTTTCACACCAGATGGATGAAGAACAAGAAGAGGGTAAGAATGTGTGTAAATTCTATAAGTTTCTAGTGTTGATAATCTGATTCTTACCTTCCCGATTCTCGAATCCTTTGCTTGGTTTCCTCCTCCTGGTTTGTCATGAACGCCAAGATGACAATTATCGAAAACTCCCAATGTGATCACTGTGCAAGGATCATAAACTTCCCATGTGTACTGCTCATTCCATTTCGGGTTGAAGCTGTCGATAATGGTTCTTGTTCGAACCCATTTTTGCCCATATCTAGCTACACAATAAGCGTCCGTGGCACCTCTTCCATCCTTCATTTTCATCGGAAAAAGCCCTTGAGCACTCAAGATTCCTACCTCCAAAATCCCAATTGGTTGCTTCCAAAGCTGCCTTGCAGTCGGCCTTTGATCACTTATATACATTGTCGATTCATCAAGAACATGGTAGGCTCCTTCAAGGCAAACTCTTAGATGTACTCTGCTTGAGAATTTGAGCTCCTTCCTCTTATCACCCTCAAGAACACCGAACCCGAATTTCTCAAGATTGAACCAGCGAGAATGAACTGGGCGGTGATCAAGTCTCTTTTCGAACAAGTTCAATGGCAATGTGATCTTCCCTAGCAGTTCATCCTTGCCCGGATGAACTCGGTCTTCAACGGTTAGAACCAAATGTTCTTCAAATGGCTCTGCTGCTACAAACACAAGATCTTCGTTCCAAAGCGGGTTTGTTGTGCGATTCGGGCAGATTTTGGTTCTCAGTACCTGATTTCCAACTTGAGCTTTCACAAGAACCTCGGGAAGTCGGGTTCTATCGTTTGGTTGAACGTCTTGTGCTTCAATCACATTAACTCTGAGATACCAGAGTTTGGGAGAAACGTAGACTTTTGATCGGATATTAAAAACACCTTCTCCATGAACGGAAGCAGCATCGGCGTGCCAAGCTTCCGGGAACGCTTCATCGGCTTGCGTTCCCATCCACACTGCAAGCATGATTTCTCCTCTTACTTTGCCTTCTCCTCTCCTATCTTCCAATCTGTACCATTGTGGCGCCAAAGGGCTATCAGGTGGAACTCTTGTAGGTACTTCATTCAAATCAAAAACAACTTTTCCAAGATAATCGTCTCTGCCCACCATTTCCTTCTCCTTCACAAACACTTCCAGCATTGAAGATTGGATTCTCTCTTTAGAGAATGCGAAAACTTGGTTCCATTCTGGATTAGTCTTCTTCTCAAAATGCCTTGTTGTTCCTTTGTAGTTTCCTAGTTTCACCTCTGCATATGGATCACAGCTTCCGGTTATGGGATTTGGTGGGAGATCTTTGGCTTTAACGACACGAGCATAGAGATAGTACATTTGTTCGACGAGGTCGTAGGTGCTTGTGAATTTTTCGCCAGTTAGCCACGAGCCTCCGCCACCGCGAGTTCCTCCGCTTGGCCATCGTTCTCCAAGCACCGGGCTTGTGTCCTTCAATTTGAAGTCTTCTTGGTGGTTGTTTGGGATAGGACCTTGTGGATTGATCTGGTGCATTGTCACTGGCACAGCTTGTGGCTTCTTCTCTACTGTGATTCCTGGTTGATGGTAGAACTGGTGTCTTTGCAAGTGTTGGGTGGTCTTGATTTTTACTTCTTTAGCTTTGCTGGCTTCACCGGTGGAATTGTCTACTTTTTCAGGATCAGTGACAGTTGCAGCAGAAGAAACAGGTTCTTTAGGACCAGTTGGAGAGGTAGTTGAATTATATGTTGTGGTAATAATGTTAGTAGAAGAAGAAGAAGTGTTAGTTGGAGGAGGAGATTTTGGTTCTGGTTCAGGTGAAATATAAATTTTTAGGCCAGTCTCTCCTTTGACATAAGAGAACCACTTTTCTAACTGGAATCGTTGCAATGCTTCCTCTCCTTTTCTAACTATGTTAGTGCCATGAATTCTTACCTTGCCAAGAAAATTTCTGCTAGAGAATTGCCCGAGTCTTCTCTCGTTGTAAACGCAAACTTCAATGTTATTATTTTCTGTTGTTCGTTCGGGTCTTCGTCTAGGTTGAAGAAGAGCTTCTTGTTCCAAATAGGATTGAGGTTCTTGTGAATTGTGTGAGTTCAAATTCTCTGGCTCCTGAAATCTACTTCTATGAATGGACTCGATGATCCTTCTCCGTCTTTTGGCATAAGATCGTGGGCGTCCACTACCAACTTCATAACTTCCTTTTCTTGTGCTTCCTAATACTCTCAAGAAATCCAAGGCTCGATTCTTAAGCAAAGGTATCCTAAGCAGGAAAGTAGAAAAGATAAAGATAGGAATTTTTGGAGTTTTGGGTCTTATTTCTCTTTCACATTTCAGCAGCTTTGACTTGATAATGAAGGAGACATAGAAGAGTAAAATTGAGTGAAGTTTTATGGAAAAGGTCTCTAATTAGTCTTTCAATTCATTCTATTAGATCTCTTAATACTTAGTATTTTTATTTTTTTTGATTAAAGATTCTTGATTTAGACTGCAAAGTCTCTCTTTATATTGAAGGACAGTTACAATACCTTGCTTTGCTTGGTTGGATTGTACATTTCATTTCACATTTATTGTCAAAAATCTTTGCAGTTTCATCAATATTTAATTAAGGGCACTTATAAGTTTTAATTAAGGAACACATCCATCCCTTTCTTCTTTGTGCAGCAATGCCAATGTGCAGGAAAGCAAGTGAAAATTTAAAGCATAAAGCAAAGTCTATAGGTAGCTAAAACAAAAAGGAAAAGCAAAACCCAAAGCTTAAGGGACTGTGACCTTACAAGGGTTGCTTTTGTTCTTTAAATAATTTTTTTCCTTAGCTTAAAATTTTGTTTCTTGATCATTTATCATATTTTGTTTTGCATATACACGTGGATTCTTATTCCATTATATATACTAAGATTTAATCTACTTGTTCATGTACTTAAAGAATTCAAAAAGCAAGCACTTAGCATTTTTATCTTTGTTTTCTTTCAAAGTGGTGTTCTGGAAAGAAAGACTGAATGGAGAGTCTTTACATTACTGTGCTGTAAATGGGTCCCTTAGCATATATTTTTTCTTCCTTAATACAGAGAAATCATGAAAGCAAGGGTTGCTTTATTCCATATTTCCCTGTCCCTTTGATATATATATATATTTGTTGCTTCTCCACATGAAATGAGCTTCTCATGTATATGGTGCTGAAATGAAATGAGGTGCTGCTTGTTGATTGCTTAAATCTATTATTTCTAGAGTAGGTTGATCATGTTGGGCCAGCTTAAGAAATATATTTAGAAGAGAATGGTCCGCTATTTATTTATGTTTTATGTTATATTCACTTTGCTCCTAAGGGCGGCCTTAGCTATTGTAACGAATGAAGTTGCTCTATTACAACTTAAAGGTAATGAGTTCAAATTTGGAAACACATTTTCTATGTGGAAGTAAGATTATGTAAAATCATCCTTTCCCAATATCTCAAGTTAACGAGAGCATCGTGCGCTAGGTACACTCTTTTTAGCAGTTCTGTCCTCGTAAATTTTTGATTCGTTACTTAAAATATAATATTAAATTAACTAGTAAGTGTGGTTCTCTTGCCACCGCCTCACCCTTAGTATAATGAGGATTAATGGGTAGGAACAGACTTGATACTTCGAAAGTACAATTTGATAATGAGGTTGGTTATACAATTAATTACTAACATATAAAAAATAAAAAAAACTAGTTAGTATGGTTACCATGCTTTGCTAAAAAAAATAGTATGGTTACAATGACCATGTATAAGAGTTGGGCTTTTTTTTATATTGGGCTGCTTCATAATTAGGGCCATGGATCCAACACTTGCAAGTGCAGTTGAGTTTTCTAGTGGGAGACTGGCCAGGCCCAACATATATTGTACTTGCAAATTTGCATTATTAACAAGAATTTGTAGTGTTAACATTAAAGATTTTTTACTCGTGATCTTTTGTATTTTTGTTTGGTTTCAATTTGATATTATGACTCCATATTTTTTGAGTCGACATTCAATGATCAAATTAGTACAATATATATATATATATAATTATGTGGAAATGAAAGTGATAAATGTCGTCCATGGAAAGCATTACATAGGTTTTAAATCCATGATCTAATAACTTGTACATCTATCAAAAGAAGTATATTATTGTCAATATTCTTAATAACATTAGAATTCTAAGCATCTAGTAGAACAATGTAAATCAAGATCATCAAAACAGTCCCAGCAGTCCCAACAATTCATCAAGTCACACAGTTATAATAGCAAAAACATTGGTAAGAACCAAAGCTACGTGCATTGCAAGACCCGTTACCACCATACTTCTGAAGACACAGTTTACGGCAATAGTTGAGGTTGCAGCCGCTCGGATTCATCACTAATTGGCATCTTTTTGCTCCTTCTGCTTCTTGAGAAACTCCTAAAATACAACAACAAAAAACATCAAAACAGCAAAAAAAGAAAAAAAAAAAAATGGAATTAATGAGAGCAAATAATTAAGAACTAGTACTCACCCAAGAAGACAAGGAAGAGGAAGAAGTAGTAAAGCTTATTAGCCATTTCAAAAGATGTAGCAGTACTGTTGCTGACTTGAAGAACTAGTAGTACTGGTAGAATTAAAATTGTGCATGAAATTGAAAGGTTTATATAAGAGAGAAGAACTGGGTCTGGGGGGTTGTGATGGGGACAAGAGAAGAAAAAAGAGACATGACATGTGAGTTTTCCTGGACCTCCTATTGTAGCCCTGCAGGTTGTGTATATCTTCCCCTCCAAGTTTTGCTAAGTTTTGATAATTGGTTCATGCCTTCACACGTAAATCAGTTAATGGAAATGCATATGTTACTTTTCATGTTTCAAAGGATGCTTTCCCACCACTGTTCTTATGAGAAATGCTATTTTTATGTGTGTACACTTTTCATCAATGTTCTTTTAGGTAAAATTATTAGTTTCATTAGTCCACCAATGTCGATGCTTGGCTTGCATTACTTTCTTTAAGTCTTTTTTTTTTTTTTTTTTTTTTTTTTTTTTTTTAAGGTCCACCCATGTTAGTTTTAATAAAGAATTATGTAACAAAACGGTTGAATTTAGCAACTGAAGCTTGCTTCCCTGGAGTGGTACGGTGGCTTAAAAGGTTTAATAATGTATGTATATTGGACTTTTTGAGGCAATGTCTAATAAATGTATGTATATTGGACTTTTTGAGGCAATTGTAGGTTCTTGAAGGCAATTTTGATTGGTCAATAAAAATACATTTTATTGCTATTGGTACTAATAGATATTCAGTCAATTACGTAAGACCCAGTGTCCTTCTGGTAGGTATGTGTGAACTAAAATAATAGTCTCAATTGAATACCCAATCATTCTGAATAACACTTGCCCCCCCGGTCTTACCACGGCTGTTGGCACAGAGTTAGCCGAGGCTTCTTCCTCGAGTTTTGTCATATGGGCATGTTCATCAAATAAAATATAAGTTGAGATCTCACTTTCATTAGTACATAGACCTTTTGGAGTAAAACCTCACAAATGGCTTAAAGGTGGTTAAGTTAAGAATAATATTGATACTAATAGAGATCCAAGCCCGCCCAACACCTTCAACGTCTAGCTAATGTAGAACTATAGCAAATTAACTTAGTTTACATTGTTAAACTACTACGGATTGTTATAACTTTTAGAAAATGGTAAAGTGATACTAATAGTAAATGTTGGTACAAAATCTGACTAACACCAAGTAGATGAATACGCAGAGGAGGTGAGTTGATCTAGAAACATGAACCAACCGACTTCAGCAAGAGCTCGTCTCGAGATCTGGAACCAAAAAAATAAAAATAAGTTATTGTGAGGAGCACTGGTGTGGTGCTGACTAACGACCCTCTGATGCCTTAATCAGAGCTAAATTGACTTGAACTAAACTTTGCACTAGCTTGTGGAGTAGTGACTGACCTACCTTTAGAGAGGAGTAGAAAGGCTATTTATAGAGGAAGTCTTTGGTTGGGTGGCTAGCTGTCAGATAGGCATGTGTCACATGTCGATCTCTGATAAGTTGAAAGTGGATGAGATTGAATTGGCCGACATCTACCCCGAATAAGTTGGATGAGCTCGCCTTCCCAAGATTGGCTTTATCTTCTCCGATCGTCTCGGATCGGTATTCTATTCCTGGTTTATCTGGATAAGTTTAATGACGGTGTGCACATTTTCTTGGGATTTGTTCCTTGTAGAGATGAATGTGGTAGCTCGGTAGTTAGGTAGCTCGACCTTGTTGATATCACGACTCTCTCTGTCTAGTTGTTGTTGAACTATCGTCATATGAAATCTCTGATTTTCAGTCCACAAGTCTAAGGTGACAACTCATCTCGTGCCGAGTTGTTGTGACAGGGGGGAATCGTCGATTCTTAGTCTCCCAGATGCTCAACCAAGCCGAGCTGCTTTCTACTTCTACTTGTCCCTTGTTTCTGTTATGTTGGACGAACTAAGCTGTCGTCTTTGGTTTTTTGTGCCTTGGATTCAACTCATCTAGATCCAACTCAACTAGGTTGAGCTTATGGTCTAACAATAAATATTGATAAAAATATTATGATTAAAACATAAACTAAAACCATGATTAGAGACAATCTAATTGTGTTTTAAAGATGATGCTTCTATCTATGTCAATGTCAAGTACAATATCGATCAACATAGATTTTTGGGTTGTGGGTTTTTTAATACATAAACTATTGTTAGTGTGATTATTAACAAATAACGATGAACCTTAATTCTTACAAGGCTCATTTGGCGTGTGAGATAGAATAAAATTATATTTATGAGATTTAATTGAATTGAAAATGATAAGATAAAATAAGATTAAACAATTAATTTTTTTTATAAAAAATATAAAATTTATTATAATGGGATAAAAATAATTTCCTATTTTGATAATCACTATTTTATTTCATTATAATGAGATAAAAATAAACATGTGATTATTTTTTATCCCACTCTAATCGACAGCCAAACATAATCTTAAGATTAAAAAAATCCTATTTCCTTCACTCTCGTGCATTAAAGGAGCCCCAAATGTGTTGTTGATTTGTTGAATTGATAAGTTTGATGTTGTTACGAGGCCCACTGATCTAATGCTCCACCGTACACTGCCATAACAAACACACAGGTTACACGTGGTAGTTTTTAATTTCTTGAATCACCGAAATTTGCTAGGCTTTTGACATGATTACCCCTAAAAAAATAATAATTTTACAAATGCCATCTACATACAAATAATGACCCATTTGTCATACTTTATTGTTCATAGCACAGTCAGCGCGCCATGTCAGCGCTCAGGTGACATTTTAAGGAAGGCGTCTTTTGAAAATACGCATTCCTTTCATAATTTTTTTTAAGTGAAAGGAAGGCGTCTTTTTCCCTTCATAATTTTTTTTTTCAATGAATGAAAAATCAAAGTTAAATTCAAAGTTATTACTAAACTGTTCGACCTCACCGAATCCAAACCATTTGTTTTTTTTTAACCATACCACTTTCAGCACGTCCCACTATCCTCTCCCGATCCCCCGGAGTCGACGGAATCCCATTTTCATGCTCGGTTGATTTTTTGGACCCCAATCTCGAATTCAAGTTTAAATAAAAAATCATCATCATTACTAAACTGTTCGACCTCACCGAATCCAAACCACGTGGTAGGTTGTGGTGTATCACTCATACTATGCAACTCAGTGTCTTATAACTCTGTTTCTTCAATGCTTACATCATTGCCATCTTCTCGTAGTGGCGATGCATACATAGACCCATCATGTTCAATTACTCTCAACAAAGTACCACGCATATCAACAAAATTATTCATCTCATGTCCATCATCCTCATCACTGTTTTCATCACTGTCGTCGTCTTTAAAATTGAATTCATCATCAGACAAATGTACATTTGAAGGGCTGCCATCTTCAGAATCATTGGTCATGTGACCGATTGTAGCATCAATAGGTGAAGCTGTACTCGGACCAATGTGCTCCATTGATCTTCGTGCATTATGACCGCCAAAATTCATGTGGCTTCGCCGATGACTCGTTTGACGACCTTGGGTTGGATTTCCACCAACAACTTCTACATACACCTCCATATTAGTAGGAGGTGGGACCTCTTGCAACATGGAAAAAATATCCCTTAGCTCTTCCTCATTACTAATAGGAAGAACTGTATAATTGAAATCATTTTCGCCAAAAAACAAAGGATATCTATAAGTGATATTGATCGTTGCACACGTTGAAATTCGTAGTTTACCTCGAATAACCCCTTCAAATTCTTTAAAACCAATGCCTTATCGGACTCTTACAAGCCCTACTGGCAGTCTATCGTATGATGCACCTCTCGAATCATGTACTACAGAACCACCACTGTAGCATATTATAGAAATTGGTCTATTTGTCATCTGTGTGGGAATAAGCAAAATACAATCGTCATTCTTTCAAACAAAATATGAAATTAAAGCCTGACTTCAACAAAATAACAATTAAAAGGAAATGTAATAAGGCTAATTTGTTGAATATGATGCACATTTGCTTTAATTGAACTCATCAACTTTTGGAGTCATCTAGGTACTAAAATTCATATAGATAATCAGTAGAATTTTCATCCAAATTGACCAATCAATTATACCCCCTGCACCTTAGTAAGGGTCCATTCATTTCATACCACAACCTAAAACAATGTAGCCAAAGAACCAAAATCACTCGCAAAATCACACTTGTTAACGTACTTTTACATAAAAATGCTATTGCAGTAAAGAACTCAAAAACCATAACCATCCCTAATTAATCGGATCAACAGCCTAAATCGTTCTCAATTTCCCTTCTCCGAATAAACAAAAAACAAGTCAAAAAATTGAAATTCCATCTCTAAAACCCTAAAAGATCAATTCGAAACAGCAAAAATTATCATAGAATGATAATTTTTAACCTATTAAAATGTCACATTATATGTGAAAATGATTGCATATTTGCAGCTCATTAGTTCATGCTCTTTTGGAATGATTTTGCTTCGGCTGTTTTTTGTTTAGATATAATATTTTAAAACACATTCCTAGCGTGTGAAGATAAGATTTGAATGGCCTTGCTTGATGCCATTTACTTTTGTGAAATAATTTTTTTGGAATTTAGCAGAATGTGGTCACGATGCCACCATGTTCTCCTGAATTCTGCATCAAACATATTTGACCAATCCTTCCATTCTTCTAGCTCAAAAACTCTTATTTTTGAAAGTTATCTTTTTTTAATTATTTTCTAATTCTGACTTTATATTCTATACTTTTATTATATTGTTGCAAATATTTTTTATTTTGTTATACAATAAGTGTTACAACAAACACAACTATTTAAATCATTATACTTTTACTATATGCCAACCTTTCTCATTTGTTAATTTGTTTTTCTAGTCTTTAATTTGTGTATACAAAATTGAGGAGTGTAAAATATAATTAATCTTTTTTTACACAAGATTTGACTTCTAGGTCATGGAGATGTATGTAATTACATATAAAGAGTTTGTATATATAAAAATAATTATTTATCTATTTAAGGACCTACAAATAAATATTGTTTACAACGTCTAGGATTCGCCTAGGCACGTCTTGCCTAAATAGGGACAATTGCCTAGGTATATCATCTTGACATTTAGAAAACATTGGTTGGAACCTTATAGGCCAGTATGGAAGGTGTTCATCTTCATGAGATTGAGGAAGAGAATTGTTGGACCTTTGATCTTTCAAGGACTTTCACCACAAAATCCTTTTTCAAGCATCTCACTAACAACCTGACAAGCCAAATTTTTTTAACCCCTTCTTTATCTGGAAAGCATTTGCGCCCTTAAAAGTTAAGATCTTTAGGTGGCTCCTTGCCCATGGGAAAATCAGAACAGCGGATGTTGGACCCTACCCAGCATAACAAGCTCTAAAGTATCGAGCTCATCCTTTGATAGCCACCCCTAGTATATTCTTATAAAATTCAGGAACATCATTACTCGATACACAGTACACTGAGCTAATGGTATCTATACAGCATGGCTCATAAATTTGCAATTTGCAATTTGCAAATTATAGAAAAGGCCTAGCTTGGATGTATTGAACCAAAGTGGCAAGCACAAGCAGCACCAAGTGTCAAACACCCACTGAAGGGCGCACTTTGAAGGGGTAACCACCTACTGCGTGTCTCACCACATGGCAAGAAGCCTACTAGTATAAATATCCTCCTATTCCAGCCCTAATATGTACATGGGCTATAGAAAAATATTTGACCAATCCTTAATCATTGGCTGCACCAAAACACAAAAAAAAAAACCGAGATCGAGACAACAACCACGGAGTTATGAACCTTATAATAAAAAGAAAAAAATGAAAAAATAAAATAAAAATGACACTTTTATTGAGTGATCGAGAATGACAACAACCACGATAAGATCTTGCACTGAATGACTCTCGGCTGCCAACGACGGCGACGGTACGGCTACGAAACGAGACGACGGCGACGAAGCGCGACGACGACGGAGCGAGACGACGGCGACGAAGCGCGACGACGACGGAGCGAGACGACGACGACTGTCCAAAGAGTTTCAGAGAGAGGAGTGGGGCGACGAGTGAGTGTGTATGCTCACAGGTAGGGTATATATAGGGTTTAAGGGAAGACGTCTTTTCCTTTAAAAGAGACGCATTCACTTCACGTTAAAAAAAAATTTGTGAAGAGAAGACGTCTTTTGAAAAGACGTATTTTCTTTATTTAAAAAAAAAATTATGAAGGAAGACGTCTTTTAAAAAGACGTATTACCTTCACTTTAAAAAAAAAATTATGCAAGGAAGGCGTCTTTTCAAAAGACTCATTTCTTGTATAAATGCCACTTCTACGGCCACGTGATGCTTGATTGGTGTGTTGATAGTGTAATAAATAATAAAGTATGATAAATGAGTCATTATTTATATTTTGATGGTATTTGTAATTTTTTTTTTTTTGAAAGGATAATAATGTAAAAAGTCCAAATTTTGGTCATGTGAGAGCGAGCAACGCTAGAGACTCTCAAGTCTCCAACAAATCGGGGCGGCGAGGGTTTATGGTTTTAGAACAGTCGAGAATCCAGAAACTTCGAACATCGGAATCCTGAACTGAAAACTGCGAGAGAAAGCACCGGAGTCTCGATTTCATCTTCCTCTGCTTTATTTATTTATTTATTTTTCTTTTTACCAAATTAGGGTTTCAGTTTGTGATCGTCAAAAGTTAGAATTTCTCGTGCGAACTTGAACTCCAATGGTTCGCTCCAATGGCGCCAAACTCGCTTACTGGCTCGCACGAAGGTCTCTCGGTTCCAAAATCCTCGAAGATTCACCGACTCTCGTAATACTCTTTCTCTTTTTTTCCACTATTTCTAATTTCATTTCTTCTTCTTGTTCTTATTTGTTCTTGATGTGTAATTTTTCATGTGCGTTGGTAACAGCTGGAGAATTCATTGAATGGAGGGAGTTGTCGGGGATTTGTTGCGGGAGCTTGCAGTTCTTCTACGATTTCTAGATATATCAATTTAGATAATGGTATGGTTTTCGACGTAATTCGGTTTTAAGTTCGGATTTGGTTTACGATTGGTTGATTCGTATTTGTCCTCTTTGCTGCAGTGAAACATAGAAATGGAGTTTTTTGGAATTCGAATTGCAGTGGAGCAAGGTCTATTCATGCCACAGGTATGCACAAGATTTTTTTTCTTTCTTATAACCGTGTACAATTTGTGCTTATAATTGCGATAGTAATTAAAGTAATTTGTGTTTGTTGGTTTTGTTTTAGAAAGTATGCCTTTTTAATTTATTTTTTATTAATTTTTTTCTGGGTTGGCTATGGTAGGGTCTACTTTTGCTAAGGATTATTATGATATACTTGGTGTAAGCAAAGATGCAAGCTCATCGGATATCAAGAAAGCTTACTATGCGGTATGTTTTTCTCTCCACTTACAAGTTACAAATATGTATTTTTTTAATCTTATTATTTATCCTCCATGCGTTGGAGAGCTGCATATTAGAAGTAATTGTAAAATACGCATCAAAACTTTATGGCACATATATGTGATAAAGATGATCATTATACATTTTTATTCAGAAGATTATGGGTGAATAGTCATTTACCAGTTTCGATGTCTAATGTTGTTTTTGATGTTATTATTCGGTATGAGCTATGATAATGATGTTGAACCAACATGAATAGAAAATGGTTGGTTTCTGGTGATTGGTGATCCCTTTTTTTTCATCATTTGAGTTGTTTCTGCTTTTTTTTATTTAATTAATATATGAAGTGGTTTGGCAGATTGCGAAGAAGGAACATCCAGATGTAAATAAAGGTGACCCTGATGCTGAAAGGAAGTTCCAAGAGATTCAAAAAGCTTACGAGGTACTTCTTGGCTCGTGGTGTAATTTATTGTTCTTACATACAACGGTGCACTACCCCCCTTGCTAATATCGGTAAATATACAATGATGTTGCATTCTATGCATTTTGTAGGTATTGAAAGACGAGGAAAAGAGATCACTCTATGACCAGGTTTGGACATATGATTACTTTCATCGTATTCTTTAGGCATAATCTTCTTCTTGCTGTTATACAATAATGTTTAGATTGAATGGAGGTTATGTTTTCTATATGGTAAAATAAACTGGCTGAGGATGAAAGATTATTTATTGTTTGATTTAAAAGGACAATTAATTTTACAGAAAGGGAATTTCAATTTCACTTTTACTATCTATATTTCTTCGTGGGGAATGCTTTCTGGGGTTACCTCTAATGGATAGGGAGGATGATGTTAAACAAAGAGAAAGTTAATGAATATTTTGCAAAAATTATACATCTTTGCCACTTCTCACTATTTTTTAGCTACTTTTCTGATTAGAAGTTGGTACGAATTGTATAGAATAATTTGTCAAGGCAATCTCGGTGCGATCATGCTATATATCTTACAGTTTTCTAGTGAGCTTAATTGTTGTTACCACTTACTTCTGATTAATGATGGTCTTGTTATTGTTGTTTGGCCATTTAATAGGTTGGTCATGATGCATTTGAACAAGGTGCTGCTGGAGGTGGTGGCCCTGGTGGTCCATTTGGTGGTGGTTTTGGCCCATTTGAGGATATCTTTGGTGGTGGAGGTGGAATGAATGATGTAATGCTTTTTACCAACTTCCTCTCTTTCTCTCTCTATCATTTTGTAAATATTCTACTTGTACAAACATTATGTCTGTCTTTTACTCAAATGCTAAAAGACCTTCAAAGGTTCAAGATTACTAATTAAGATGGTTTGGACACCTGCATGTGATGAAGACCGTTAGATGCATTGGTTAGAAAGGGTGGCATATTGGCAATTGACATAACACTAGAAGAAGAAGAGGAAGAAGAGTTAAAATAACATGGATATAGAGATAATTAAGAAAGATAACTTGTAATATAATTGTAAATTATCCCTTAATAAAGCAAACTAGAAGAAGTAGACTCATGTAACCAAATTCATGTAGTTCTGAAAAAGTTTTTATTTAGTTGAGCCAAGTTGAATTGAGAATGGTCTCTTAACAACATGATCAACAAGCAAAATTCCTTGTTTGTAAAGACCAACTCATTTGTCTTATATTTTTGGAAGTAGGACTTGAATGGTGCAAGCTTAGCACATTTTCTTGATTCGTGAATGTAGGAACAATATCTAATATTCTGATTCTTTGGTATATACAATAGGAGTGCAACTCTCCAGTTTCCCATGAAAATGAAATAAAAAAAGAACTTATAGAAGTAAAAATATGAAAAATAAGCATGAGACATGAGATTGGATTCTTAAAGATAGTACTTTTTGTGCTCATCATTGTTATTTCTTCAATATTTTTGTTGAAGACTGATAAATAATAAATAATGTTATTATTATGATATGGAAGTCTCTTATTTATTTTGTAACATGTTATTCAGGAAACATGTGATATTGCTTCTTGCAATATTATGGAAAAGGGTACTTGTTTATAATGAGGAATTCAGATTCCCAACCCTCTGTGTGTGTGTTTGTGTTTTGTTTTTTTTTTTTTTTTTGGGTTTGTTGGGGGGGGGGGGGGGGGGATGGGGGTGTTAAGATTTATTTTCATATTAATATGCCGAGGGATTCTGCAGTATAAGACATATTTATGTTAATATGCTGAGGGATTCTGCACTGTAATCTGTTTTTGTAGAGCTTGCATGTGTTGATAGTAGCTTGATAAGTGTTACAAATAGTAGCTTTATTTGGTTTTTCTCATGGGAGTATCAGTTCATTAGTAAGTGCTACTTATTTTGTATTATATGCTTGATATGGTAATGGAGAACAGTTCTTCAAAGACTTCTTTGGGCAGAGAGAGGGTGGTCAAGATGTGAAGGTTGGTCCTCTCTGATCTATTGATATATTGCTGTGCACTTCAACCTTGCAAACTGAGGACATTTTTAATGTGTGTTTGTTGTTATGCACAACTTTCATTTTCTTCTATAGGTTGCCCTGGAACTATCTTTCATGGAAGCTGTTCAGGGATGCTCCAAAAGTGTGACATTTCAAACAGCAGTATCTTGTGATGCTTGTGGTATGGAGTTTTACAAGATAAGATGCTTAAGTTTATTTTTGGGTTTCACAGATCTGCTTGACTTCTAAGTTAACTAGGTGCATGATTGAAGATTGCTAATATATTTTGTGGACATTCATGGAACCTTATTTTGCAGGTGGAACTGGTGTGCCTCCTGGAACTAGGCCAGAAACATGTAGACCTTGCAGAGGTTCAGGAATGGTTAGATCTATCAAGATCTTTTGTGGTTAGCTGTGATTCTGTGTTTGAATTCCCTGTGTTTAGTGATAATTGATTCTTGTTCTGGGTCTTCTGCAGATATTCATGCAGAAGGGACCATTTAGGTTGCAGTCTACATGTACACATTGCGGTGGAACTGGAAAAACTGTAACGGTATATCATCTTAAATTTGCGAAAATATGAATATGGCTGTTCTCTTGTGTGATTTAGTTGTTATTTCACTGTGATCAATTGAAGTGTTTCATTTTGTTATCTTTGATTTTTTTGAAGGGATAGGACTATGTTGTGTACTTAAGTGGCTATAAATACTAAGCATGGTTGGTGTTCTTTATTGTGAATGGCTTGCACTTTCACATGGTGGGTTAATTGCTCATCATTAAGCCTTGGTGTTGTAGCCTTTTAGCTATGGGTATATGATTATCTGATGCATCTGATATTTGCATACCTTAAATTCTGTGTTATGAAGCCTTAAAAGATATATGAGAGTATATCACTGAATGGAATTTTATAATAGAAGAGAGGACTAAGTAGTCATCATAATGCGGAATGCAAATGGAAAAAAATAAATAAGCAAATAAGTTAAATAATATTTATTTAGATCTTTAATATTATTATTTAAAGCAATTTATTTTTATTTAGTTGCTTATTTTAGTAGGATTCTGATTGTTTTATTTCAAATAGGGGTGTAAGACAACCCGACCGAACCAAACAAAAACCGATGGGTTGGGTTGGGTTGACGTCAATGTTTGGGTTGGATTGGGTTAATAAATTCTCTACCTGACTTGGTTTGGGTTGTGTTGGGGTTTGACCCCAAATCAACCGAACCCAACTCGATGCAACCGAGTACACCTAATAATATTCATAAACTTTGATAATTATATTTATAAGATAATACTATTGTGTTATAATTAAAATAAAGCTCGTAAAATTTATTTCTTTTTAAATATCAATCATTATTTTGTATTGATGCCTTTATTTCTTAAAACTAAATTAAAAAAATTTAACATAACCTTTATTTATATGTTAAAATATATATTATTAATAAAGTGTTTCCAGTTATTTATAACTCTCATATTGTTTGAGTTAATTTGTACTAAAATTATTGTAAAACCTAAAGCCAACCTGATTGACCAACGCAAAGCAACCCAAACTAGTTTGGGTTGGGTTTAAGGAGGATTTTGGATTGGGTAATACCCAACCTGAACTAATTTGGGTTGAGTTGGAACTTGGCTCCAACCCGACCCTACCCAACCAAACCCGTTACACCCCTAATTTCAATAGGATTTTAGTTTCTAAATCGTGGTAGGATACAAATTGGGTATTTTGGATTCCTATAAATATTGAGTTTATAACAGTAGAAAATTGAAAATTTGATATCTTCTTCTTCCTGACTCTTCTTCTGACATAAAATGTCTTAGGACTGTGGAAAATGCTAGAAGAAGGTCAGGAGTTAACCAGCAAAATCATTGTGGCATTAGCCTTCTATGTGGAAAGCGTAAGCTTCATGAAATGCATTTCTATCTTTAGCACAATAATTAAATATATATTAAATAGATAATTCTTATTAAATGACAAAAAATGTCAGATATGAAAAGAAAGCTTTCAGTGGCTACTAATATGGGTGATTATGGAATCTGGTCCATGCTGCATTGTTTGGTGAGAGCATTTTACTTTAGTAAATTAGTACTCTTTAGGTCAATTGTTAAAGTTCATAGTGTTAGTTCTTGCACATATTCATATCTTGATAAGTTCTTTCTATACTTTTTCAAATATCTGCTTTCTTTGGTGAAGTCAATTTGTTTACTGTCTCTCTCTCCTTTGTTACGTGTTCTCTTGAGTTCTTGTGGCACATATTAAATCCATTTGGTATCTTTCTTACAGGATCACAGCTACTGTTGGTTGTTTTATTTTTCCTTTTTATATATATATATTTTAACTTCAATCATATTTGGAAGTCTATGCCACTAGACAAGGAGTTCTCTTAAGGGAAATCTGTTAAAGCTACTTTTTTTAATATGTTTGATTCATTTACAGAGCTTTTGCAAGTCGTGTAAGGGAAAACGAGTTGTGAAAGGATCAAAGACCGTTAAAATCGATGTTATGCCAGGTATGTTATATATCACTTTTTAACTAGGTGGTCTTTGTACAATACATAAGCATTTCACTTTTTGATTAACAACAATTTGCATCTATTGTTACATCTTCAACATTTGGCTGGATGATGTTGTTTTGTCAATTTTTTTTTTCTCAAGCTTAGGGTTTGTTTTTACTTAAATCTTGTCTTCCTTCTTTTTTTATTTTTCCTTCCCTCTTTGGGAGGGAGCTGTTTATTATTTGCTAGTTTGCTACTATGAATAGTCCATTTTGAGTTTGGCTTTTGTAAATGGCTAATGTAAGCTTTAAAGTGGAGTTCGGTGTTAGGATGCTGGTTGAGGATCCAAGTAGAAGTGTGTACGGGTCGGGTCAGGTTGATTTTGATGGATATTTTACTTGAGTAGACTATATCAGGTGAATAAATCAGTCACCCAAGCTGACCCAATGATGTGTAAAGTCATACATGACCATATTGATCCAATTATGTCAGTGCAGTTAGATTCCAAGTTCAAGCTGAGTAAAGAAACTTTAATTTTTAAAAACCCTCTTACGATTCCCCCAAACTAGAATTGTTGGGGAAGCAAAGGAGTAACAAGAGAAAGGAGATGAGAAGGGAAAATGTGTAGGGAGAGGAGTTGTTTGAGAATGGGAAAGGGTAGTGTGCCCCTTTCATAGATGGGAGGTTCCCCCTTGTTCAGTCCCTTGGATTTGGGATTGAATGGGGAGGGCTGCCTCCTCCCTTCTCTAAGCTATACGTATAATTGTTGGGATTTTTTCTTTTTTTTTGGATAGGAATGAAGAACATTATTGATAAGAGAACAAAAATCAAGAGATGAGCCACAAACAAAAGATGAGAGCCCAAAGACGGGGTGTGCTAAGTTTTTGTTTGTGATAAGGTATGACAGCCTAGAGAAGGGGTGTCCCTTCCCTAGACCCCACAATGTCGAGAGGCCTATGCATTGAGTACACCCTTTTTTTTAAATATAACTGCATGCAACAATATAACTAAAATCTAACACTTGATAGAGTGGAGTGGAGAAAGTGGGTTCGTGTACAACTACAACCGTATTAGCCATTATGGCCCTTGACCTGAAAAGCCTTGTTGAGATGAGTTATTTAGTTTGTTTAGCTTTCTATATGCAAGTTGCAACTATAATTCTTTTATCCATTCAATCTATCTCATGTTATAAATTGATCTATCCTACTAAGGTTAAAAAAAAATTCTCTCATAACATACGAAAGTCTCATTTAAGGTAAAAGATATAGATTTGGTGAAAGGACGTTGAGGGTTAAAATTATAAATTTACTTATGTAAACACACGTCTCATTTAGGGTACTTTTTAAATTTGTTTATTAATGCACATGGTAATCACATTAAGGGAAAAATTTATAAATTTGTTTATATATTCTCTTGAAAGTCCCATAACCATTTAGGGGAAAAAAAATTCATTTATGTAATCACATGAATGACATTTATACAGTAAAAATCAGTGTTGTCAAGGCGGAAAGGTGGTGGTAGGCGGTAAACCTTAATTAGGCGGGGCGGGGCCTAGGCGGGATATAAAATATTTATTTAGAGGTCCTTAAAAAATTTATTTATTTATTCATTGGTCCCTCACTCTATATATATGTAATTATTAATTTAATTCAGAAGTCGAAGTGAAAGAAGGGAGAGGATTTTGCAGGTTTTAACACAAAAAAAAAATCCTTTAAAAAACATATTTGCTTAGACCTCCCCAAACCGCCTAGACGGTGGTCTAGGCGGTGCCACTACCCAAGGGGCCTAGGCGGCGCCTTGACAACATTGGTATTTGTTTATATAAGTACACAAATGTCCTATTTAGAGTGAAGATATTAAATTTATTTATATAAGTGCACAAAAATCCTATTTAGCATAAAAATATGAATTTGTTGATACAACCGTAGTTAGTCCCATCTAGGGTGAAAATTATGACCTTTTTTATATATGCACTTTAGGAAAAAAAATTATGAATTTATTTATATTAGTGCATGAAGGTCCCATTTAGGGTAAAGCTTATGAATTTGCTTATATAAGCTTAGGTAGTGTAGAAATTATGAATTTGTTTATATAAATTTATGAAAGTCCTTTTTATAGAAGGAAAAAAAATACTAATTTGTTTATATTAGCATACGAGAGTCCATTTAGGGTCAAAGTTATGAATTCGTTGATATAAGCACACGAAAGTCTTGTTTGGGGTAAATTACTAATATAAGCATACAAATCTCTCATTTATGGTAAAAAATTATGAATTTGTTTATATAAGCCAACGAAAGTCTATGAATCTGTATATATAAGCATACGAAGTTTAGTTTGAAATCGAAATTATGAATTTGTTTATATAAGCTTACAAAAGTCTTATTTGAGATCAAAATTATAAATTTTTTATATAAGCTCACAAAAGTCATATTTAAGATAAAACTTGTGAATTCATTTATATTAGCATACAAATGTTCCATTTATTTTAATCGTTATGAAGTTGCTGATATAAGATCACAAACCTTTGTTTAGGGTAAAAATTATGAATTTATTGACATAAGCACATGAAAGTTAATTTAGGGTAAAAATTTTTGAATTTGTTTTTATATGGCACATGATAGTTCAATTAAGGACAAAATCTGTAAATTTATTTATTTTAGGGAAAAAAAGTTATATTCGTTTATAGCCACACAAATGACCTATATAGGGTAGAAATTATGAATTTCTTTTATATAAGCAATTAAGCATACAAATGTCCCATTTAGGATAAAGATTATAAATTTGTTTTTATAAGTAGAATGACCTATATAGGGTAGAAATTATGAATTTCTTTATATAAGCATACAAATGTCCCATTTAGGGTAAAGATTATAATTTTTTTTTTATAAGTACACAAAAGTCTTATTTAGCATAAAAAATATGAATTTGTTGATATAAGCACACTTAGTCCCATTTAGGGTGAAAATAATGACCTTATCTATATATGTACTTGAAAAGTCTCATTTAGGAAAAAAATTATTAATTTATTTATATTAGCACACGAAGTACCCATTTAGGGTAAAATTTAAGAATTTTGCTTGCATAAGCTCAAGAAAGTCCTATTTAGTGTATGAGTAAAATTATGAATTTGCTCATATAAGCATATGAAGTCCAATTTTGGGTTGAAAATTATGAATTAGTTTATATATACATTTGAAACTCCCATTTGGGGTAAAGCTAAAAAAAGTCCATTTAGGGGTAAAACTTATGCTTTTACTTGTGTAAGCTTACGAAAGTCCTATTTGGGGTACAAATTGTGAATTTGTTTGTTTAAGCTCACAAAAGTCTTCAACTCATGTCATAGTTAATCTGACGAAGTTTTACGCTGGCTGTTAGCTACCTAATGCAACCTTCCTCCTTTACTTTGTCTTAGGATCGACATGGCAGAGCTTAAGCTCATGAAAGTCCTATAGAGGACAAAAATTACTAATTTGTTTATATTATTAGCATACAAAAGTTCCATTTAGGGTAATTTTATTATGCAAGCTCACAAAAGTCCTAATTATGAATTCGTTTATATTAGCAAACGAATGTCCCATTTATTATAAAAGTTACGAATTTGTTAAAATACGAACAAAAAAGTCCACTTAGGTGAAAACTATTATTTATTTATGTAAGCACACAAAGTTCTTATTTAGAGTAAAAAATTATGAATTTGTTTATATAAGCACATAAATGTCTTATTTAGGGGAAAGATTATAAATTTATTTATATGAGCACACAAAAGTCTTATCTAGATTAAAAAATATGAATTAGATTATATAAGCACATTAGTCCATTGAGAGTGAATATTATGAATTTGTTTGTATATGCATTTGAAAGTCCCATTTAGGAAAATATTATGAACTACTTTATATTAAACTAAACGGTCTCATTTAGGTTAAAACTTATGAATTTGCTCATATAAGCTCAAGAAAGTCCTATTTAGAATAGAAATTATGAATTTTTTTATATAAACTCTTGAATGTTCTTTTTACGAAAAAAAATACCAATTTATTTATATTAGCATGTGTGAGTCCTATTTAGGATCAAAGTTATGAATTTGTTGATATAAGCACATGAAAGTCTCATTTATGTTGAAAAATATGAATTTGCTTGTATAAGCACACGGGAATCTCGTTAAGGGTAAGCATTATGAATTTGTTTATATAAGCACTCGAAAGTCCAATTTAGCGTAAACTTATGAATTTGTGTATAGAAGCACACAAAAGTCTTGTTTAAGGTAGAAAGTATGAATTTTTTTTATATAAGCTCACGAAAGTCCTATTAGGATTTAAATTATGAATTCGTTTGCATTAGCATATGAACATCCCATATAGCGTAAAAGTTATGATCCGTTGATATTAGAACATAAAAGTTCTCTTAGGTAAAAAAATATGAATTTACTTATGTAAGCACATGAAATTCTTATTCATGGTAAAAATTATGAATTTATTTATATACACACACAATTGTCTTATTAAGGTATGGATTATAAATTTGTTTATATAAACATATGAAAGTCTTGTTTAGAATAAAAGTTATGAATTTATTGATACTTTATAGAAGCACACGAAAGTTACATTTTAAAGATTCATAATTTGTATTTATAAATACACGAAAGTCTCATTTGGGGTGAAGATTTTGAATTTGTTTATATTAGCGTAAGAAAATCTCATTTAGGTGGAAATTAAGAATTTGCTTATGCACACGAAAATTTCATTTCAACGAAAATTTCATTTCAGTGAAAATTAGGAATTTGCTTATGTAAGCACATGAAAATCTCATTTTAGGTGGAAATTAAGAATTTGTGCTTACATACCTAAAATTCCAATTTGGGCTTAAAATTTTGAATTTGTTTGTATAAGTGCATGAAAATTACATTTTAGGTGAAATTATGAATTTGTTCACACGAAAGTCCCGTTTGGGTAAAAAAATTAGGAATTTACTAATATAAGCACATAAACGTTTAATTTGTTTATATAAGCATAAAAAAATTTCATTTCCGTGGAAATTAGGAATTTGCTAATATAAGCACATGAAAATTTTATTTATATGGAAATTTGGAATTTGCTTATGTAAGCACATGAAAATTTCATTTCAGGTTTAAATTAGGAATTTGCTTATACAAATACACGGAAGTCCAATTTGGTCTGAAAAATTCGAATTTGTTTATATTAGCATATAAAAGTCACATTTTATGTGAAGATTCATAATTTGTTAATATAACCACACGAAAGTCCCATTTGGGGTGGAGATTTTGAATTTGTTTATACAGCACATGAAAATCTTATTTAGGTAGAAATAGGAATTTGCTTACATAAGCATACGAAAATTTCATTTAGGTGAAAATTAGGAATTTGCCTATGTAAGCACACGAAAATCCCACTTTGGTGGAAATTGGGAATTTGCTAATATAATCATATGAAAATCTCATTTATGTGAAAATTAGGAATTTTTTTATGTAAGCACACAAAAATCCCATTTCGGGTGAAAATTAGGAATTTGCTTATATATAAGTACATGAAAATCCAATTTGGGTTGAAAATTTTGAGAATATTTATATAAGCACATGAAAGTCCCATTTGGGGTGGAGATTTTGAATGTGTTTATGTTAGTACACGAATATCTCATTTAGGTAGAAATTAGGAATTTACTTATATAAGTACACAAAAATCCTATTTCAGTCGAAATTAGGAATTTGCTTATATAAGCACACAAAAATCTCAATTAGATAGAAATTAGCAATTTGCTCATGTAAGCACACGAAAATCCCATTTCGGGTGAAAATTAGGAATTTGCTTATATAAGTACATGAAATTCCAATTTTGGCTGAAAGTTTTGAATTTGTTTAAATAATCACACGAAAGTCTCATTTTATGTGAAGATTCATAATTTATTAATATAAGCACACGAAAGTCCCAATTAGGGTGGAGACTTTGAATTTGTTTATATTAATGCACTTGAAAATCTCATTTAGGTAGAAATTAGAAAATTGCTTATATAAGCACACAAAAATCCCATTTTGGTAAAAATTAAGAATTTGATCGTATAAGCACGCGGAAATCGTATTTCGGTAGAAATTAGATAATTCATACAAAAATTTCATTTAGTTGGAAATTAGGAATTTACTTATGTAAGCACACAAAAATCCCATATCGGGTGGAAATTAGGAATTTCGTAATATAAGTGTGGCTTAAAAATTTGAATTTGTTTATATAAGCGTACAAAAGTCACATTTTAGGTGAAATTATGAATTTTTTAATATAAACACACGAAAGTCCCATTTGGGGTGGAGATTTGGATTTTTTTTTTTATATAAGCACACAAAAATCTCATTTTGAGTGAAAATTAGGAATTTGCAAATCTAAAAGCACACAAAAATCTCATTTTGAGTGAAAATTAGGAATTATCTTATATAAGCACATGAAAATCTAATTTAAGTTAAAATCAAGAATTTGTTTATCTAAGTACACCAAAGTCACCTTTTAGGTGAAGATTCATAATTTGTTAATATAAGCACACGAAAGTCCCATTTGGGGTGGAGATTTTGAATTTGTTTATATTAGCACATGACAATCTCATTTAGGTGGAAATTAGGAATTTGCTTATGTTAGCACACGAAAATCCCTTTCGGGTGGAAATTAGGAATTTGCTCATATAAGTACATGAAATTCCAATTTTGGTTGAAAATTTTGAATTTGTTTATATAACCACACGATAGTCACATTTTAAGTGAAAATTCATAATTTGTTAAGACAAGCACACGAAAGTCCCATTTGAGGTGAAGATTTTGAATTTGTTTGTATTAACACACGAAAATCTCATTTAGGTGAAAATTAGGAATTTGCTTATATAAGCACACAAAAATTCCATTTCGGTGGAAATTTGGACTTTACTTATATTAGCACACAAAAATCTCATTTAGGTGAAAATTAAGAATTTACTTATGTAAGTACACGAAAACCCCATTTTGGGTGAAAATTAGTAATTTTCTTATACAAGTACCTGAAATTCCAATTTGGGCTAAAAAATTTGAATTTGTTTATATCAGCGCACAAAATTCACATTTTATGAATTTGTTAATATAAGAACACGAAAGTTCCGTTTGGGTTAAAAAATTAGGAATTTCCTTATATAAGCACACAAACGTCTAATTTGAGTTAAGATCAAGAATTTGTTTATTTAGATTACATAAAGTCACATTTTAGGTGAAGATTTCTAATTTGTTAATATAAGCACACGAAAGTCGCATTTGGGGTAGAGATTTTGAATTTGTTTATAGCACACAAAAATATTATTTTGGTGGAAATTCGGACTTTACTTATAAAAGCACACAAACAAAAGTCCAATTTGGAGTGGAAATTATGAATTTGTTTATATAAGTACTTGAAAATATCATTTTGGTGGAAATTATGAATTTGCTTCTATAAGCACACGAAAATCCCATTTCATTGAAAATTAGAAATATTGATATCTAAGCACGCAAAAATCCCACTTTGGTTGAAAGTAGGAATTTGCTTATGTAAGCACACAAAAATCTCATTTTGGGTGAAAATTAGGAATTTGATTATATAAGTACATGAAAGTCCACTTTGGGTTGAAAATTTTGAATATGTTTATATAAGCACACAAAAGTCACATTTTAGGTAAAGATTCATAATTTGATAATATAAGCACACGAAAGTCCCATTTGGGGTGAAGTTTTTGAATTTTCTTTTATTACCACACGAAAATCTCATTTAGGAGGAAATAAGAAATTTGCTTATCTAAGCACACAAAAATCTCATTTTGATGGAAATTCAGACTTTGCTTATATAAGCACACAAAAATCTTATTTGGGTGGAAATTATGAATTTGCTTAAAGTACATGAAATTTCAACTTTGGCTGAAAATTTTGAATTTGTTTATATAACCACACGATAGTCACATTTTATGTGAAGATTCATAATTTGTTAATATAAAAGCGCGAAAGTCTCATTTGGGGTGGAGATTTTGAATTTATTTATGTTAGCACACAAAAATCTCATTTCGGTGGAAATTAGGAATTTGCTAATATAAGTACCTAAAATTCCAATTTGAGCTTAAAAATTTGAATTTGTTTATATAAACACACGAAAGTCACATTTTAGGTGAAATTATGTATTTGTTAATAAAAGCACATGATAGTCCCGTTTGGGTTGAAAAAATACGAATTTTCTTATATAAGCACACGAACGTCTAATTTGAGTTAAGATCAAGAATTTGTCTATCTAAGTATGCAAAAGTCACATTTTAGGGTGAAGATTCTTAATTTATTAATATAAGCACTCGAAATTCCTATTTGGGGTGGAGATTTTAATTTATTTATATAAGCACACATAAATCTCATTTAGGTGAAAATTATGAATTTGCTTATATAAGCACACGGAAATCCCATTTCGTTGGAAGTTAGGAATTTGCTTATATAGGCATACGAAAATCTCATTTCCTTGAAAATTAGGAATTTGCTAATATAAGCACATGAAAATCTCATTTATGTTGAAATTCAGAATGTTCTTATGTAAGCACATGAAAATCTTATTTTGGGTTGAATTTATGAATTTGGCTGTACAGGTACATGAAAGTCCAATTTGGGCTGAAAATTTTGAATTTATTTATACTAGCACACAAAAGTTACATTTTAGTTGAAAATTCATAGTTTGTTAATATAAGCACATGACAGTCCCATTTGGGGTGGAGATTTTAAATTTGTTTATATTAGCACACAAAAATCCCATTTCGGTGGAAATTAGGAATTCGCTTATATAAACACACGAAAATCTCATTTAGGTGGAAATTAACAATTTGCTTATGTAAGCACATGAAAATCCATTTTGGATGGAAATTAGTAATTTGCTTATATAAATAAGTACATGGAGTTCTAATTTGGGATGAAAAATCTGAATTTGTTTATATGAGCACATGAATGTCAAATTTTAGGTGAAATTATAGATTTGTTAATATAAGCACACGAAAGTGTCGTAGGGGTTTAAAAATTAGGAAATTGCTTATATAAGCACATGAAACTCTAATTTGAGTTAAGATCAAGAATTTGTTTATCGAAGTACACGAAATTCACATTTTAGGTAAAGAATCGTAATTTTTTAATATAAGCACATGAAAGTCCCATTTGGGGTGGAGATTTTGAATTTTTTTATATAAGCACATGAAAATATTATTTAAGTTGAAATTAGGAATTTGTTTAAATAAGCACACGGAAATCCCATTTTGTTGGAAATTAGAAATTTGCATATATAAGCAAAACGAAAATCCCACTTCGGTGGTAATTAGGAATTTGCTTATGTAAGCACACAAAAGTCTATAAACTCAAGAAAGTCATTTAGAGTAAAACTTATGAACTTGCTTATATAAGCTCAAGAAAGTCCTATTTAGTGTAGAAACTATGAAATTGTTCATATAAACTTATGAAAGTCCTTTTTTAGAAAAAAGTTCCAATTTGTTTATATTAGCATACGAAAATCTATTTAGGATCAAAGTTATGAATTCATTGATATAAGCACATGAAAGTCTCTAATAGGGTAAATTTTTTGACTTTACTAATATAAGCACACGAATCTCTCATTTAGGGTAAAATTTATGAATTTGTTTATATAAGCAAACAAAGGTCCAATTTGGGGTAAACTTATGAGATTGTATATATAAGCACACGAAAGTTCAATTTGAAATAGAAATTATGAATTTGTTTATATAAACTTAACGAAAATCCTATTTGGGATCGAAATTATGAATTTCTTTATATAAGCTCAAGGAAGTCCTAACAAATTCTTTTATATTAGCATAGTGTAGTTTTATCTTCATTTGTGGTTTCATGGTTCACGAACTTAAAGAATCCACGACAAGTTTGAAGTGGTATGCTGAGTTCTCCTTAGGGATAGCGACAAGTGTTTTAGACCTTCTTTATAACATAATTGGTTGTGCATCCCAAAGGAGGGTTGATTAAGTTAGTGCAACATTCATCTTGTGAATGAAGCTTTGAAAAAAAAAAAAAAAAAAAAAAAAAAAAGAAGGTAAGAAAGGGAGTTCTAGGTGCACAAGGCTCTCGCTATTGCAATGTTTGGGGAAGGGACTATATATGGAGGCTTACTTCCACATTGAAAAGTTTGTTTCTGAATTCAAACTTGTGACCTCCAAGCCACAATAGAACAACCTCAATCTTTACTCCAAAACTTGTCCTTCCATCTTGCTAATAAAGCTCTTCAAGGAAAACTCCTTTGAAGGTTTAGGAATGCAAAGGAGGCCTTGTAGACAGAAATTTAGTTGGTGTCATTTTCTATTTGAACCATGTCATTCATCTTGAATTTTAGGATTTAAATTGAACTATAAGATTCGACACAAGACCAAGTAAACAAAATAAATAACAATTTTTAGTTTTAGGTTTTGTTGAAAACTTCTCTCTATAACTTTTCTCAACTTCTTTCTAACCCAATGATATAGTCTTGAGACGCTTGAGCGTTTTGAAAGCTTAAGTTTGTCTACATGGAACTAAGAGAAATGCTTTAATACCGCCCTACTTCTTCTTTCTTTAGTATTTTATTCACTATTTATCATGTTGAAACCACTTATTGCTATAGGTATTAATTGTTTAATATACTTTGGAATCTATACTTTATTCGAGGGATTAGTATTCTATTACTTAGTATCTTCACACTTTGGCAGTGTTATTTAATTCCAATTTTATACACAGAAAAACATGTATATTATTGTATTGCGCATGGGAAACTATCAACAATGCTTGAACTCATCTTACTTTTTGTATGCAGGAATCGACAATAGCGAAACTATAAGGATCTATAGATCTGGGGGAGCAGACCCAGAAGGCAATCAACCTGGTGATCTTTATGTTACTATCAAGGTAACTCTTTTATTCTTTCATCAAAAATATTTCTTTAACTTATGAGAAGTAGCAATTAGGCATGACTGTTTATACTTTATACCACCTTTGCAGGTCCGAGAAGATCCTGTTTTCCGTAGAGAAGGGCCTGACATTCATGTAGATGCCATGTTGAGTGTTACCCAGGTAATCATTTCTATTCTAAACTCTTTTTTTTTTTTTTTTTTCAGTTTAGGGGTTGGGAGAGGGACTTTTCCCTGTTACTTTCTAATGTAATGCTTACAAAATGTTGACTAGGTGTTAGGATATACTCTAGTACAAGGGCATAGAACTTTTTTCTGGAGATTCAGTCAAGTTTGTACAATAGCATACTGAGTAGGGGTGTGCACAGGTCAGGCCAAGTCGACTTTGACCTCAAAATCAATCCGACCTGACATCTTTGGGGATAAAAAATATCACTTGAATCCAACCTAAAGTTATATTGGTTGAACACTGACCAACCTGATTGTTTGATCAACTTGGTAAAGTCTCAAATATAATAATCAGGCCTAAAAGAGAAATGTTGGTATAGTCACTAGTAAATTGAATTAAAAATTAATGAAAAAAATTTAAAACTATTTGCAACGTAAAGATGCAGTGGCCTTCTCATGTGCTGCTTATTTTATAACTTCCCAGAATAACTAAAATGGGAGACATTTCGTGTCACATTCCAGACCTATATGTTGTTCGACCGGGTTGGGTCAGGTCGAGTTTGGGCCCAGACACCCACCCGACCTGGCAAAGTCAGGTGGCATTGGAAAGGACCCAATGCCACCCGCTGGGTCGGGTCGGTCGTTATGTCCTCCATTCACAGAAATCCCCAAAAAGAAACCACCAAACCCTAAAAAGCAACAAACTTTTCCCTGAAACCAAACAAACCACAACAAGAAGGAAGAAACTAAAAGAAATGCAGAAGAAACCAAACCTGAAACAATCGTTAGCGTCGACAGCGGCGGCACCTGAAGCCGCTTCCGGATAATCGACGAAAACAGCCTCTGCGCTCTTCTTGTGATGATTCTCACAGTTGGATCAACAATCTTCAAAAGCCGTCAGTTGATGGTGATATTGCTCCTATCATATGGCATAGCAGCAGCAGCTCTTCGCAAAGGCTTCCGTTGTAGCTTCCTCAACACTTCTTCGTATGCTCCTCCATCCGCTGCAGTCGCCATTGAAGCTCGCTCATGTACGAAGCTTGAAATGCCAGCGGGGTTCGTTAGGGATGGGGTTTAGAGAATGAAGGATAAAAAAAGAAAAGAAAAGAAAATAGAAGGACCTTAAAAAAAAAAGGTGCTAAATGGGAAGGGGTGTGTTTTTTAATTTAGAGCGGCGGGTCGAGTCGGGTTACTTGGGTTGGGTTTTCACCCGGCCCTATTTGATCGGGTGGGGTTTGGTTGGGTCGGTTAGTCGGGTCATTTACACCCCTAGTACGAGCTAACAGACTCGTCATGTAGGCAAAAAGATACAAATTTATTTCAACCATTCTATTTTGAAAGTCTTAAAGTTCCATGGCTGCTGCAGGAAAGTATAGTAGGGCTTTTTATTTTTGTTGCATTATAATTTTTAGAATGCATATATAAGCAATCAATTCAGTTATACATTCTAGAGAATGTTGTTTCCAACTAGACGAACATATATTTTTTTTACCGTGATCAGTGCTTCAAAAATGAACTTTCAGTTTGCAAATTGGCGTATAACACATGAATTTTCAATTTGGTAATTAAATTTAGCATACTTGCAGCAAAAAGCATGCTGACATCTTCTATGGATGTTGGTACTATCAAATTACTTTCAAGGGTAAGTAATTGTAGTACTTTGGCTTTGTTTGTTACCTATCATTGTGATTTTAAAATTTTGATTTCGAAAACAGTTGTACCTCATGGTCCTCTCATTTGGATGGGAGAATGGTCATTCAATTGTGCGAGTAGGTGGTAAGAATGGACGGTGATAGTGGGTTGGGACCACAGTGGTGGCAGTAATAGGATATGGTAGTTTGCAACTGCCTTTCTATTCTTCCTTTTAATTCTTTATATTATTTGGGAGGGGCGAGGGAAGTGTACTTCATTTTGAGAAAAGACTTCCATAGTTTGTCATTCCGCGCTTAGTAAATCAAAATCGATTTTGAATTAAGGAGTCCATAAGATTCAAGTACATTACAAAAATTAATATGGGCAACAACGTATAGAGTCAAGGAATTTGACTCATGGCCATCAAACCATAGTTGAAGTTGCAAGATGAATTAATCTTTGGTGACGATATGATCTTCACAAAAAATTATTCCACTTTATATTTCGTAAACTAGTCACTTTGAAAATGGATGATCCACTTATGTCCCATACCTTCTTTCTCTAAGCTATCAATATAGGAATGATTTGATTTTTCTTTCTTTACGTGTGTCTATGTGCATGTGACTGCCTTGTCTTCAAAAAAATCAATTCAAACTAAAGCTTATTACCTAACCGAAGTGGTAAGAAATGCCCCAAATCCGACCGTTATTATTTTTATCATTTATGCACTTGAAAATGTTGGGAAAAACACCCAAAACTCACTAATCTCACAGATTCAATAAAGAAAAGAACAACAAAGATTAACACCCACAACTCGAACAAATACGTGGAAAACCCCTAAAATCAGAAAAAAAAAACTACGGGCAAAAACAATTCACTATCAATTGACAAGTACTTCAGAGGAATTAAACACCTCAGGTACTTCTACACCATATAGTACATAAATCTGAAACTTTCATAAAAAAGAATAACAGAAAGAGAATACCCAAGAGAAAATTAGGAGTCCAACCGCGTCACTCGCACAAGTTCTAAACTTTACACTCTTTCACAAAGCTTTCAAGGATACGCAAGCCTCCCCTTTGGCACAAGCTTCACCTTCTTCCTAATCTTTCACATGCTGGGATGATCAATAAATAATGAGGGACCTCTTATATGTCGACTTTCTAAACACAATATTTAAAAACTGTGACTAACAAGGATTCCTTAGTCTACACCAACATGATTTCCTTGTTCAAATATAACTAGATTATAAAAACATTTATCCATATTCAGAAAGTCCTAATTACTTTTTAAATACATGCTCCATGTTCTAATCCAACTAGAAATTCATGTTTGAGTCAAAATTCAACAGAAAATGCATGAGAGAGAGGTGCTCACAAGTCCATGTCCTGAATTTTGGCAAATGAGTTTCTCATTTGTTTGTTTTTGGTGGTGTTATTACTTTCGTGCAGGCAATTCTGGGAGGTTCCGTCCAGGTTCCAACTCTAACAGGAGATGTGGCTCTTAAGGTATCTCAGATTTATTCATTTATTTGTTGGCATGACAGTGAAACTTTACTAGGCATCTGGCTAGAGTTGACATCTGTGGGAATTCCTAATTATAATTTGACAAAAGTAATGGATGTGTTTGGCACCTTTATAGGTGGAGCTGTTTCTCCATTTGCATTTAACATTCATCTGTTTGGCAGGTTCGTCCGGGCACACAACCTGGTCAGAAGGTGGTTCTGAAAAGAAAAGGTGAAGGAGGGGGGCTGGGGCTGGGGTTTCTGCATTTTCTGCACTTTGTTTCCCAAATTTTCAGCTCAAGATTTCTGATTCATGCTCATTAAAATGAAAGAACCTTAAAAATGTTTTTACCTTTGTTATTATTCATCTCCAAGCATAGTTAAATTGCTATTCCTCTGTGCTCTTCTATGTAGGGATCAAGACCCGAAGCTCGTCTTCATTCGGTGATCAATTTGTGCACTTCAACGTCAGCATTCCAACGTAAGTTTCCCGGCATCAATTTCTCAGCCCTGTATTCTTCTTGTCTAACTTAGATTCTTCAGTTGGTGAAGAAACTCTTATGAATGGTTTATTGTTCAGAAATTTGTCGCAGAAACAGCGTACCTTGATAGAAGAGTTTGGCAAGGAAGAGCAGGGAGATTATGACAGAGCTGCTGAGGCATCAGGGTAGAGATGACAAGAGTAATCTGGTGCCCAAGTAATGGTCGTCATTTTTCCAGTTCCAATTTTCGTAGGAGCCACGAACAGGTCATCATCGGATCGGACCTTCGACAGCAATTTTTAGTTACTATTGTCATAATTTATGTATATTTTATGCCCCGCATAACTGAAAAAAACATTAAATCAAGCCGCTGTAGAAGAACCAAATAAAAAAATTCTATGTCGTAATACTCCTTATATAATGAACAGATGATTGAATGTTTGGAGAAGCTTCTGAGGTTTCAAATACAAATTCTTGATTATATGTTATATATGTTTAAATAAAAATTATATTGTATATATATATATAATATTTAATGGATAATAATAACAATTTATAGATAACTTTGCATCGTGCGGACTGTGGAGACATATGTTAATAATATATTCGTATTAATTTAAATTATTAATTGCGTATACTAATGGTACAGGATACAGCCAACCCACCTGTTATATATTAAAAACAAAAAGAATTGTTATTTAATTTGAAATACATGTATCCCAATCACCATATCAAATATTAAATAAAATGTGTACCAATCAAAAGCTTGAAAATAAAACCTACACGAAATATATAATAAATAAAAATTAATCTGTAACTTCGCATTAGAGAATGAAAGCAAAAATAGAAAGTTCAGGTTATATTCAAATGCTATAGAAAGTTCAGGTTGTATTCAAATGCTGATTAACATCTGCAGTTGCGTTTGTATTCATACTAGGATGATTCAAATGCTATAGAAAGTTCAGGTTGTGAAATAGAAAGTTCAGGTTGTATTCAAATGCTGATTAACATCTGCAGTTGCGTTTGTATTCAAACTAGGATGATTAAGCTCCATTCGCTTATAAATAAACAGGTTTGGTCATCAAACTTCACTTCATCAATCTCTGGTTTATTTTGTTGATTTGAAGAAGCGGAAATCTTAGAGGGAAGTTCAGGTTTTATTAAGTTTTAGTTCTTCTTGATATATCTCTGGTTATTCCTTCTTCCTGCTTAGAGGGAAGTTCAGGTTTTATTAAGTTTTAGTTGTTCTTGATATATCTCTGGTTATTCCTTCTTCCTGCTTGATTAATCATGGAGTTTCCTGACCAAGTCATTTCAGTTTCTTCTTTTTCTTCTTCTTCTTCTTCAACCCATCACCCAAGATCTTCCAATCAAAATTCTAGACAAAGGGGAAGAACGTTCAATGCAAGAGGAAATAATGTTTTTCAGAATCGAAATTCTTATTCTAACAGGTATTCTCAGCCTCGCTTACGAGGCAATGACGCAGCTACTGTTAATGTCAATAGCTACTACTGGTCTAATGGGTTTGTTAATCATGGCCCTTTTTCCAACTTTCCTCATCAACCACTTCCTCAGTACGATCTTCCCCCATATAATTTAACTCCCATGCAAGATCATGATCAATATCTTCCATACTTCAATCCGTCCCCGCAGCCACCCATTCTCCCTTATCCTCTTCCTCCTCAATTCCCTTTAGATTATTTGCCCATCGACCATCCCTATTTCAATGAATATTCCAACATTAATGCCTTTTATGGTGCTCTTCCAAATCAGATGGTACCACCACCACCACCGGTGCAATACTCTTTCAATATGGAACCAGCACCAGCACCGGTGCCGCCAGTACCACCAAGACGTCCTCAGGCTCTTCCAGTCCAGAATTTGAGTGACCCAGAAGCTGATTTGCGCGCAGCAATACGTAAACAAATAAAATATTACTTCAGCGAGGAGAACTTGGTGAAAGATGATTATCTAAAGAGCAAGATGGATGAGGAAGGTTGGGTTTCGGCTGAGCTTATTGCTGGATTCTACAAGGTTGCGCGCATGACCCACAATGTTGAACTGGTGCTCAGAGCATTGAGACCCTCGCAAGTGGTTGAAGTGCAAGGAAATAGAATGCGTAGGCGTGGGGATTGGAGAAGATTTGTTGTTCAACAACAAATTCCTAGTACTTCTTCAAGTGCAAGTGTCGTAGAGGAAACTGCAGATAATTCTGAAGAAGACAAGTTGATTGCTGGTGTTCAGAGCATTCAACTGGAACCGAAAGAAGAGGAAGTTCACTAAGAGAAAAAAAAATCTGTAGATTTTAGGCAGTGATCAGAGTACAGAAGAAATATTAGATACCGTACCATTTTTTTTTTTTAGGGGCGGGTTAAATATCATGATATTTTGGCATGGTTTGGGAAAGCTTTTCCAAAAACATTTTTTCAATAATCACTTAGAAAAAAAAAAAACTCTTTGGCAAAAGCTGTCTAAAAGTGTTTTTGCTTTAAAAATGTTTAAAAAAAGCTCTCCCAAATAAGGCATTTACCATTTATATTTCAGATTGTATAAATATTATATATACTCAATGCAATGAAATATACATTTATATTTCTTTTATAAAACTGCATGACTTGGCGAGCACCCAACTAATTAAGTTCCTTTATCATTTTCAAGATATGTAATAATCAATGCACCAAAACTCCAAAGAATGGATGAATTCTACATCAAAATTATATAAAGAGTTGCCCATTTAGTTTAGGGTACTAACTCATGACTTTCACTTCTAGCTAGGATCATTTCCTGATTCGAAATACTAAAACAACCTACAAAACAGACCTAAAACTATTATTCATGTGGTGAGTTTTAGTTTCTTTTTTCAAAAATGCTAAAATGATTCGAAATTTGTACCCAAAATTATATACATATTAATGCAGTGAATGGTGAGTGTTTTTCTTTTTCCTAATGTGGTGTAATGTATTGCCTCATTTGCATTTGGAAAATGATTTTTTAATATTTTCATAAATTAATCCATTTTCTTAGTACCCTCCTTTATGGATTTTATATTGATTTTTTAATCTTAAGTCGAATGAAGGGGAAGTAGTGTTTTTCTTTTTAGTGGAAAATTAAATTGTGCCTCTTAATTATTATTTTTCTCATTTGTTAAGGTAAATAATGAAAGACTTTTGATAGGGATGCTGTATTTTCGCTTGTACCCTATAAGGGTATTTCGAACATTTGATAAATATAAACTTTCATATATTGTATTATGCGAGTGAGTAATAGGATTTAAATTGGGTAATTCTAAATGTATTTACCAAAAATATTTTATATACGCATTTGTTATATATCATTGCTGAAAAGTTATTGAAAATGTGGGTAAAGTGAGTGTTTATTTTTGTTACCTAACTTACATTTAGAATTTTCCTATGAAATTGTATTAGTACTATTGAATTTTAGGGTATTTGATTAGTTCTTCGCATAAGTTGTACTCTTTTGGGATTCTCCATTAATAATTTGATTCTAATTTTCAGTGGACATAGATGTATATTCACTTAATCACATAAAACATTTATTTTTGTTTTTTTTTTCTTTTCGTCGCATGCGTTTGGATCTTAGCGTTTAATTCGCATTCCGCTTTCATTTCACATAACAAATTGGTATCAAATTCAAGTTTGAGTGTGTTGATTAACGTGGAATTGGGGTGTTGTTTATGGTTGTGAGTCGTTACTATTTACAGGCATCCACGGTTTAAAGCTTTTATTTAAATTAAAAAATAAAAAAAATTTAATTAATAAAACTTTATTAAAAAAAACAAAAATTCACATGCATTCATACTTTTTTTTTTTGTACAGCTGGCCTGAAGTTGCAACAACCGAAAGCCCATTCAAACATGATAACAACTATAGGAGATAAATCTCGGACAACAAAAGTTAAAGCTCACAATTAAGGCACAGCTATATTATATTTTATTATCTTCGGAGAGTCGAACCTCGTACCTTGCGGGCGGTTGCGCGCGACTGTGGATACATGCATTCATACTTAGTATTAATCAAAATAACAATAATCACACTTGAAATGAAAAACACTCCAAACACATGCACCACACAAACAACTCGCTAGTTTTCTAACAATTTCCCAACGGTTTCCCACACAATCACTTGTTATGAAAATAAGCCAAGTAATCATGGTCCTGTAATGTCCCGCCACGTGGAATCCTACCGCACAGCTGATTATAACTGACATTCAGAGTCTGTAAATCCAATTTCGTCATTTCCTCCGGAAGCCTCCCATATATCTTGTTATGGTTCAAATCCAAGTATATAAGTTTCTTCGAGAAGCTCACTCTCGAGAAATCAAACTCCAACAAATTCCTCGACAGATCCATCGTCTCGGTCGTCTTCCTCGATCCGAACAATATCGCCGCATCTCCGACCAGCTTGTTCCGCGACAGATCGATCCTCACGAAATCCAGATCTCAGAGCGACTTCGGGATCGGACCGGTGAGCTGGTTGTGCGACAAGTAGAGATCCGGCACGGATCCGGCGAATTCACCGAAGGATTCGGGGATCGCGCCGGAGAGTTGGTTCCGATCGAGGTGGAGAGCGCCGAGCTTCGTGAGTTTGGAGAGACTCGCCGGAATGGAGCCGGAGAACTTGTTGAAAGCGAGATCTAGGAGCTCGAGGTTACGGAGCTGGCTGAGGAATTCCGTTACCGGACCGGTTATGTTGTTCCAGCTGAGCATGAGGAATCGTAGGTTCTGGAGCTTGGTTATGGATGGCGGGATCGGACCGGTGAGGCTTACGAGTTTCCGGAGAATCAGGCTGTCGAGGTATGGAAGGTCGCCGACGGCTGCCGGGATTTGGCCGGAGATCCGGTCGTCGGAGAGATCTATTGTGATGACTCTGTTGGTTCTGTCGTCGCATTCGACGGAGTTCCAGTCGCAGCAGTCGGTGTTCGGAATCCATGAGACTGTGAGGTATGGATTGTTTAGTGATTTTTTTATGTTCATTAGGGCATTATAGTCATTTGGATGGCAGCGTGCGGAGAGAGCCGGAGAAAGTAAAGAAAACCACCAAGTGAGAAGGAGAAGAAGAAAGGAGAAGAAGAGACGAAAACAGAGTAAGCTTTTCATGGCGGGAAGTGGAATCGCGGGAGCGGGAGTGAAGAATCAGGGAGATTAGACGAGAATATATAGAAAGTTCGCACGTTTTTGTGATCTCTTCGCAGGAGTGTACTCGCGTCAGCGATCCAATAATTTCATCCACGAGCATGAATTCTACGTTCTATAATCTCGCTTATTCAAACATAATGCACACCATTGATGGGACCATTTACATCCCGATGATGGAGATTGCCACTTTATCTGGTTTGTGTTTTGAGTTTTTTTTTTTTTCTGGATTTGTTTAGCATTTTCTTACAACTTTATCGATATTGTTCAGCTGTTGTGTTAGTGTTTATGTTTATCTTACTGGTTTAGTGGTTAGTTACCACTACGTCCTTTTCTTTTGGGTTCTTTTATTTGTTGATTTGGTCTTCTCAGCACGTTGTAGGAGTTGTTTAAACGTGGGCTATTTTCACGTTTGTTCAGTTATTTCTATTTGGTCTGTAAGGCTATATAATAGCCAAGTTTGTTATTCAATGTAGAGAAGTTGATTTCCTCCAGATTCATTTGTACTCTGTTTTCAGCTTCTATTTCTCAACATTTGGTATCAGAGCCCCATCACAGGGGCCTGATTATCTAGAAGCAGCAGTCTTCTACGTGTGTTCTACTTGAATGATGACGACAGAGAGTTCATTTGTCCAGCCAGCTGTTCCGAAGTTTGATGGCTACTATGATCACTGGGCAATGCTCATGAAAAACTTCTTGCGTTCAAAGGAGTATTGGGGACTTGTGGAGAATGGAGTTCCTGC